>JAPDSC010088416.1:358658-381691 GCA_026290005.1 Latrodectus geometricus | reverse complement strand
ACTTCTTATCTGGCTAAGTTCGGTATCAAATCAGAACTTCAATATATTTTTCCAACTGTAATTGGCATAAAATTCTAGTTTCAAATAGTTTTCATTAGGAGTGACTATTAATTATAATCATTGATGGATTTTTTATTGATTTACCTTTTTGATCTAAAACTTATATTTTTTGTTGAGAAATACGTAAAGTAGTCATAAAATATCGACCGCCTTTGGTTTCAGCTTCAGTGAGAAGTGTGAAACATAGATGCGAACTATCTTTTTCAGTATGTTCGACTTCTAAAGAATTTCTTCCGCTTCTACATTTTTAAAGAGATTCATTTTGCCTTTTTTTAGAATTATAAGCATGCTTTTCAATTGAAAAAAAAAATTTACTGCATTATCTGTACTTTTCGAGAAACGTATTCTATGTCCATCTGGAAAGGTAAAACTATCGTGTTATTGTTTATTTAATGCAATGTCAGACAATTAACTTAAGCTATTTCTGTAAAAAAAAAAAAAAAAAAAAAAAAAAAAAAATGCGCATGCGCACTATTCAAATTTTTGCATTTTACATCACGCGAAATACTTGATTGAAAAGAATTTTCAATGAAAAAAAAAATCCAATTCTATTTAAAATTTCGTTTGCGGTGACTTGTCACGAGGAACTTAGTTGTTTTAAGACAGGTAATGAAGTTTAAAATGCGCAATAGAAACACACACACATATCAATAAAAAAAAAATTGTATTTAGATGTTTATATTTTATTTCTAGAACCTGTTTTTATATAAAACATAAACAGACTTTCATCATGCTTCAGAACGTCACTTGGGGAAACAACCTTGATCATTATTCTTAAGCCATAAAAATATACTATTATACTATTTTGAATGCACTTTCTGTTTCTTTTTTTAAACTTAAGTGCAAGTTTTCTGTAAAATTCATCATTATATTCCCCCCCCCGTTCCATACTATTGAAATAAGCCTTACAAATATTGAGTTTTTTTAAATATAAATGTTGTAATGTTTATAAAATTTTAAAAAAGGTATTGTAATGTTTTTTGCGCTTCAAAGTTATGGTTAATCAGTGTCGTCCACCAAGATAACTGTGTAGTTTTTTCTGGTATACACAATAGCTACACGTTTTTCTGAGATAATACCTTTTTTTCACATTCAAGTGCGAAATACAGATTTCCTTGTTTTTCACGTCATAGGAATAAAATTATTCCCATACCATAATTTAAAATATTAATTTGGGTAATAATTGTTTTAAAACACCAGAATCAAGAGCTCGTTTATTTCTTAGTCGTTGCTAAAATTTCTAGGAATAAGCATCGTATTCTCTAATCCATCATTAAAATTCCTTTTTTGATGTTCTGTGAAAAAAAATGTAATTAAGTAAAAATTCTCACCAATCCTAAAAATGTTCTTAGTTTTAAATAATCCCTTATTGTTAATACTTAAACTCTTTTTTTAAAATCTTGCCCTTTAAATATATTTTCTATGTTCTTGGACAATCTTTATTTCAAAAGCTTTTAAGTTTGTCATATACATTCGGTCTAGGATGAACGAAAAGTCTTTATTTTTTCCCATCGAAGAGAATTTCACTAAAAGATATATATATTATTTATTTTTTTACACTATTTTTTAGAAGTTTAGACATAACTTAGCTGAAGAAATATAGACAATTCTTAATCCAAAGGTTAACCAAAATGAATAAAACTTGTATTTTTTAGATGTATACATTTTTTTAATCATTGAGATTTTCAACAAATATTTTTATAAATATTCAGCTTTTCAAAAATTTTTTCTCAGGGAAAATAATTTACTCGTCACTGAAATTTCAAACTTCAACTGGTTTATGTCGCTTTAATTTTTTTGTGATCATTAATGAACATAATTGATTGGAAATAATATTTTTTTACTCACATAGTTGCTTATTTTTAATAATTATTTCTATTACATTTGTAAAATTTTTGTCACATAGAATTAGTACTATTTAAGATACTGTGATTGAATTTCAGACGTTTAAACAATAAATTTATATTTATAAAATAATAGAAGTTATAGTCTTTGCTATTATCTCTATAGAAGCCCCTATAAAAAGAAATATAATCACCATTTGAATTTGATTCTCTTACGCTTATCTTTCAAATAGAAATAAATGTAAAAGAATATCACTTTCTTTTCCATCAAATTTTTGTATAACATGTCGAAATTCTGTTTCAATATGTGCTTGTCATTAGTTTGAAAGTTAGTCGATTCTATTTTTCGTTTTTCCATCTAAACTCAATTTCTTTTCGTTTTCGTTCCTCTTTTTTCATCTTTGTACATCCTCTTCTTTCTTATGTTCTCTAGTTATTGTATTCAATAAGTTTCTTGAAAATAATTTGGCCTTTCTGTAATTGCCTTTTCTAATTCTGTTATTTTATAGTAGCGCCTACATTGATACTTTATTCTATTTCAAGATTTTGTAAATCATCTCTTCTTTTTTTTTTTCATAAAATATACGTTGTACACTTAAATGAACATCTTATTTGTGTTCGTATTTACTCTAATAACTGAGTTAAACTAATTTCACAAGCAAAATATATCTGAAAACCAAAGTTATTTGAATAAATCGGAATCTCTCAATTTCTAAATACATTAATTTTTAATAATATTTATGAATGTACAAAATATTAGTGGCAATTATAACTAAGCATGTTTGAAGTAATTTAATAAAAAGTTTTTTTCAATATGAATCAAAAGTTTCAATTATATTATAGAACCAGTAAATGCCTTTTATTAAATACATAATTTTTGAAATATATAAGTTTTATACGTTCATCTTTTAATGAACAAAGCAAAAACCTGCTCATGTAGCAACCTACAACTTTCAATTAAGAATGCAAGATTTTTTTTAGATAAGATAATCTTTCAGGCATTTTTAACTAATTATACTTTAAATACTCTTATTCAATTATAGAATAAGTATGTTACCTGATACATTAACTTATTAACATATATTAACTACACTGGTTATCATAAAATAAGGAAAAGTTCCAAAAATGACGAAAACGCAAAAAATTATGTGTAGAATTTAATGAAACTTGGAACGTGGAAACAAGGCTAGAGGGTCCTAAAAAAATTGTAGATAGTTACACGCCATCCTAGAGCGTCCCAAACATGCTCGATTTAGTTAAAGTACGTTGATGAAGCTGGCCACAGCATGCGCTCAATTGTTTCCTGCTCAAGGTAATCATCCACAATGCGAGCTCCTGTGTGGTCTCCCATTATCCTGTAGCACAAAAAGTATCACCTATTGCCTCGGCATGAGGGCGCACATAAGCTTCCAGGATGTCATATAGGTGTAAGCTTTAACATTATTTCGGGAAAAGGCATGGAGGTCTGTGCGTCCCACCCATAGAGATACCTCCACAAACACAGACGATGCCTGATCCGTATGCATCTTTTTCAAGGATGTTTGATGAATGAAAATTAGTTCCACGTTCTCTCCATATGAAAATGGGCCTTACTATCGCTTTCGAGGCTAAACCTGGACTCATCCGTAAAGAGAACAGCCCTCCATTCATCACGCGTCCAATAGACATGAGCTACAAATGTTGACGTGTGTCCATTGCGATCCTCACATAATGACAAATATCGATTATCAGCACTCGTGGTAGTCCTTGACTGGAACTCTTCGGTACCGAATCGGTGGTTATTAATTATTGCCAAAGTCTATGGATCACAGGCGGACTCACTTTCAGTTATCTAACCATTTCTATCTGACTTTGTTCTGCCTCTATATCCCCAATCGCCACCGAAATTGTTCGATCAAATGATGCCTGGACGCCATTATTACTATTTCCATATACCAGATTTCTAATTTCCGAAGCACAGTTACAATTGCCGCTTTGCTCTGAGACATACATTTTTATGCTCTTCGCAAATGATGTATTCCAACTTTTGCATAAAGTCATATTATTCATCTTCTTTTACTTACCAAAAATAAGCCAATCTCAATTTCATTGAGATTGGCTTATTTTTGGGAGAGTTATCGCTATTTTTGTAATTTTTCCTTGGTTTTTGGTAATCAGTTATTAGCATTAAATCATTAACGATATTTATTTAGCTATAATGCTAAATGAAATCTTTTTGTAGACTTATTGTTTGATAATTGTTTCTTAAAACTTTTATACATAACGCTTCAATAAATAGCACAAAATTTGTAATTATTAAAAATTTGTTTTAAAATACTTTTATACGTATAACTAAATGAACCTTTTGATTGAATTAAAATGTACTTAATTTTTTTTATTTACCTTGAAGTATCCAACAATAGCATTTATTCGATCATATTATACACCTAACGCTTTAATGAAGAATGAGCCTCTAAGTTATAAAACTCTAACAGATTTTGTTTAAAATCTTGAAAACAAATTTAAAAATGTATATGTGCGAAATTCTGCCTTTGCTTAAACTTTGCTTTGTCATTTGGTATTATTTTACTGCCTTACTTTCAAATACTGTTAAAAGTAACAACTCTATATACAAAAATAGAAATGTATATTATTTTATCCCCTAAACACGCATTAAAGCCGACAATTTAAATAATTAAAAGCTATTAATCAATAACACATAATCACATTCTCATGATAAAATGAATTACCTTTCCAAACTTTAAAGAAAAGTTATATGTACATGAATACCGGCGAATGGTATCTGTGTTGTTTGTTTTTTATGAAATAAGATGCGATGTCATAATCATGTGATTGCATTCTCTCAATGAGTATGCAAAAATATTTCTTAATTACAGCATTTTTTATGATGTATTCTAAAAAATGTTTTCCGTGAAAAACCGTGTTAAATGTAATTAAATGACGAAAAATTCATTTATTTTTGAAAATAACATTCAACTCTTGCCATTATAGAAAATTTTTCACCTTATGTTCACTTATTTATGAAATATCGCTATTATAAAACTGCTGCTTCACTATTTTAAATAGCATTTTTCGTGAATTGTTTGTTAAAAAAATTTTTCATTTTTTTTCCATCTGAAAAATAATTAATCGAAATGAAATTAACATTATAAAATTTTACTTGTTTTCGATAACAAAAACGTGACATAAATTGTTTAGTTCTTCTAAAATTTTCAAACCATCCTTTTTTCTGATATCGATGACTAAGATAGCAGTCTTCTCTTTCCCTTCGACATTATTCTTTTCGAAAATAAGAAACAGTTGTGTTTGAAAGACCCACACAAAGACAAATCGGGAATCCATTTCCATAAATAGCTATTACTTGCGCTTCTATTTATATTGCTCGTACGCTTTTAGATTTTTATTTTGAATTCTAAATTTCCATTTTCTACATTGTTCTTTAAAAGACATGACGATAATAGATCTTTTTTTATAATTTTTGTCGCCGACCTTTAGCTGGAAAATTTTGGTTTTCAACAATGGATTATTATTCTTTATATATGTGATCAGCTCTCTTTAAGTACTTCAGAGAAACATTTTTTAAATTCAGTGTTTTTTAACAAATGGATAATGTCATATTTGATTCATCTTCTATAAATTTTATTCAAATATTAGGTGTTTTATCTCTTCATGATTTAGCTATGAATTATAATACTTCAATTTTTAATTTAGGTAATTTAGATTTTTAGATATTATATTTAATTTCGATAGCTTAGGGATCTTATTTACAAGAACTATATAATACTATCTCAAAATTATTTAAAATAATGTACGTGGCTACCTTTAAAGTTTTTGAGTTCCCTTTTTTTTTTTTTTTTTTTTTTTTTTTTGTGAAAGCTCTTATTTTTTTATACAGTTAATTATCTAAATAATCTTCTCAAAATGATATTTCAATTTACCCCTAAATACCTATGAATTTGATGTCTGACAAGTTCTGTGCGTGTGGTTTTTAATTTCTCTTACCTAAATAAATTTTGTAAAGGAAATTCTTAATTTTAAGATAAATATTTGGTAAGTTTAACTGAGCAGTATTTTAAGTGACCATATATGATTTTTATTTCTATACTTAAACTTTATGACTACTCAATCTTATTTTCATTTATTCCACATTTTTTAAATTGCATTGTAAGTTACAGATTAGAATTTTTAAATTATTAGCTTTTTCATTGTTATCAAAATATAAGAATAAATGCTAATTTTTTAAACAAAGGAAATTTTAATTATTTTTAATATAAATTATCTATTAATATAATGGATTTTTTATCGAGTGAAAAATGTATTAATTTAAACATTGTAAATTGAAATCCTCAAATACATATACATCTAACATTTTGTAACATATATATATATATATATAGAACTGTCCATGTATAATAAGTTCACTATGCGCTTTTGATGCAGAAAGTAAATTATTAAACACATAAATTAATGTATAAAAATTATTTTGGTTAATTATAATAAAAAAATGTTTGACCAGAATGTAAAATCGCAAATTTTTCTATTTTATTTGGTGCATCTTTAATGTTTTGATTTAACTTTTAAATTTTCCTTAAAAGAAGTTAAAAGAAGTAAAAATTTTCGAAATATATTTATTGACTTGATATACAATATAAATAACATTATTCACATACTTGATTTTTAGTTATATAAAGGTCGAATTAACTATCTATTATTAGAAAAGAAAATAGGAAAGCCTGCTCAATTAGAATTAAATTTCAATTCTATAAAATACATTTATTACTCTAATCTTCAAGGATACATTAAATAACTAGTTTTTGTGAACCACAGAAATTTATTATTTAATGCTATTTAAAAACATTTTTTTTTATAAGTAATGAGTTTAAAGAAATCGTTTGATGTGTTTATTGGGTCTTTTCATAAAAGTAAACGAATTTAGAAAAGAAACACCAACTCCAAGATAGCTCGCTTTTTCGAAAGGTTGTAAAAAAAAAAAAAAAAAAAAAAAAAAAGAGTGTAATGAATACAGCATTAAAAGAAGTAAAAAATTAAAAAATCCATTGCCAACACTAGTAATAAGTCTGCTTTTATTTCCAGTGTAAAATTGAATTCAGTAAGTATGACTGAATTGAAAGCCATACTTACTGAATATTTACGAATTTGGTAGAAAGACAAATTCGTTTATCAAAAGTAAAAAGATGAATTTTTGCCTTTTTAAACATATGCATACCTTGCTATCATAATGAATGAATGTATCAGTAGGGAATAGGAATTACAACTTCTTCAAGATTTCAATAATTTACTTCAAGATTTGAATTTAAGAAGGACAATATTGCCATACATATTAGTTTACCAAAAGCAGTATACCTACATTTTATATACACAATTTTTACAAGATGTGAGCATCAAAAAGGTAACAATTAAAAGATTATTAAAAATATGCATTGAAATGGAACATTTTGAATACGGACTCTTCTTAATTTTTTCAGCAATACAACAATGTTTCAAAAACAGAATGAATAGTAAAACAAAAGATATATGAAGCAGCTTCAAAAACGTAATATCGTTTATAAATCTCTAATTGTTTTCCCTTGATTAAAATAGAATGTTAAAGACTGAAGGAATTTCTTTTTCTAACATTCTTCAATTGCGTACAAAAATAGGCAAAAATGATAAATGCGATCAGATGGATATACATGCAATTAAAACTATAAATTTTTGTATCTCTTATGTTACTGCTATCACATTTTTTGAATAAAGTATTTTTATATTTAATTTATGTCAACATGTTTCTGCATCTATGGTGAAATACATCAATACGGAAAGTATGTATCAACATTACCGATCCTCGATTCATTTATTGTTCATTAAATATGTTACAGATTGTGTGAACCGCACCATTAACTTACGTGGTTGACATTTTCCGTTCTGAAATTATAAACTGATACGCTTTGGAAAATAACTCTATTTACATCATTTCCAATGCAAGATAGACTTGCTTCATGCAAGTGATTCATATTTGTTTATCTAGCTTAGTTTTTTATGGGGTAAATTGTCTGTTGTGGCTTTATCTAAGTATTGGCGGCTTTCATCACTTTCACACTTCATCAGATAATTTTTTCAAAATATTCTTAACTAAATTATCTCTCTCTTTATTTATTTATTTATTTTTTTTAAGATTAACTGCCTGTTTGTTGTATAAATTTTTTATTAATTTGATGTGTCAAGGCAGAATGTTCATGTTCTTCAACAATTGAATCGAATCATAGATGTGTGTATTAGTGTGTTTTATTTTATCATCACATTTTTTTTATTTAAAGAATAAAAAGAAATATAATTTCAAAAAAATTAGATCATTATTTTTTTTTTTCTGTTATGAGTTTATCGTTCACTAAATTGTTTTGAAACTGTTGTGGTTGCTACTTTTCATTAAAAACATGTTTGGAATATAACAAATAAAACTAATCATGATATAGATGGCATCATGTTCTAGTCTTTAGCTGTCATTTAAAAATAGATACAAAATTAGGAATGTCTATTGTACCCAAGGCCTTAATCACAAATTTTGATACCTTTGTATGGAAATACTTAGCAATGTTTAAAGATAATCAATATTTGAACGAGTGCCATTTTTCTTATTACTAATATAAGTGTTAAAATATATAATATGCATTAAGGGTAAAAAACAAGTTAGAAAATATAATTAGTTGACACATTTAATTGAAATTTTGCTTTGCATATGTAATTATGAACACGGGATCTCTTTCTTACTGCTCACTAAACGGATAAAAAATATTGACATTTTTATTTGAGTGTTGTTGGCTTTCACATTTTTGTTTGAAAGATGTCTTTAAGAAAATTTTGTTATTATGTTTTTATATTATGCTTTTTTCTTCAAATATTATTTTAAATATATATGTTAATAACTCGTGTGGGTTAGTTAAAATGTTGATCAAATTCTCTCTCTCTCTCTTTTTTATTTTTTATTTTTTTTATTTTTTTACTTGGATGAAATTTTTTAATTTTACCTTTTCTTTTCTAAAAATTAAGATTTTTAATAGAATTGCTGAAGCTCATTTTTAAATTCCGAATTCTAACGTTAATTGATGTGCTTTTTGGTGTTTTTATTTTTTTTGCAAATTGAAGGCAATATTTCTATCTTTTTATTCGCTTTTTATGCTTAGCAAATATATCAGCCGTAATAATTTTTTCTATAACTCAATCAGAAAAATATGCGGCTAAATTATTCAGAATATCACTGAAATAATATTAATATTTCACTGATATTCTTATATTACTAATAATTTAGACCAGAGTTTATTTTCCTTTATTATGCTTCTAAAGCAAACAGTTAAAGTAATCGCTTCCTTATTGTTTTTCCTACGATGATTTTAACAATAATTCATTGGAAATATCAATTAATTTTTACGGCTTATTGTGACACGACAAGAGCCTCACTGCGATCTATAAAATTATTCTGCGAAAATTAATTCTTCAAAATAAAAAAAATTTACTTCCTTGAACATTTTATTTCATGTAATGTATTTTTTTAATTAAATTGTTTATAACATTTGCGTGTTCTATTTAAAAGTTAATTAAAGCCCTTGGGAATTATTTAGATTAAAAATTTTAATCTCTTATTTCCTTTTTAACTCTGTACATCATTTTTACTAAGAAAGAGAAAAAAAAAATCCGTTTTTTTTTATTTATTTATTTATTTATTTATTCTAAATTTTAGTTATTATTTATTTTGTTATTTGTTTATTTATTTTACTTTCTTTCGGATGAATAGAAAAATAACGAAATATTGGATGAACTCCAGATGGCGCCACATCTTAAAAAGCACCATTCCCCCTTTCTCTCCCCAGTTTCCTACTTAAATATTGATATTTTTGAAATTTTTACAAAAAATAAAAGCTACAAAACCAGATGAACTCTTAATTATGTTTTTATTTTCTTTACCTTGAAATTTTTTGTTTGTTAAAGGCTGTTATTTAACTTCATTTTAGTATCTGGAGTAAATTTTTTTTCTCAGTTGTAAAAAAAAAAAAATTTACGTATTTTGTTAAAATATTTTCATGAGTTGTAAACATTCATAAATTTTTATTTAAATAATAAAAATCATTTATTATAATAATAAAAATCATTTATTATTCATAGTTTTAATGTATATTATTGTATCATTTCCGTATTATTGATTTAAAAAAAGAGATTGAGTATTAACACAATGTTTTCATAACGTAAAATTGTTGACATTAATTACAATAATAATTGCTTTGTATTGTAATTTCTATAAAGTTTTCAATATTAGAGATGATTTTTGATCCGTTTCCTTCATTGTACGATATCATTTAAAGCAATTTCTAAATTTTTAACTGCGGATGGTTTTCACCAGCTTTAATTTTTCATATGATACTGTAAAACAATGAGCTACACTTTTATGATTTTAATTACACATATATAAAATGTATTATGAGATAATAATATAGAAATGTATCCATCTATTCATTTTTTAGAAATATCTCAACATCATTATCCATTTCCTAAATATTCACCGAATCACACTCGTTTTCATAGATTTTATATCATCACTACATTTATTTGATCAATCACCGCATTATATCAAGATAGAAATAATGCAATAAATGCCGATGAATAAGTCATCTATCTTCCTCGTACTGTGAACATGGAAAAGTCTGAGTGATTTAATATTTCCTATTAAACACAGTCAAACATCAGAAAGCTCTTGTAAAAAAAATAAATAAATAAAAAATTTTACAGACACCCAGTTTTTTCCTCCCTTTCCTTTTAAGGTAGATAATTGTATAGAGTATTCGTTCTTCACATGGGAGGAAAACCGAAAAACTCCCAGTCTATACTCCGACAGACGTGAATCCATCTCTAGCATTTCTAAAATCGAATTTGGATGAAGACTGCCCTACTGCTATGTTATGGTGAGCCCAGAATAGATGAATGAATAAGTTTGCTGATTTAATTTCTTTCTTTCGGATAATCTGGGATGAGTAATGGATCTTTACAAATTTATTAATTTTTTACAGCTGATATGACTCTGAGAAATTTTTTTAAGTGGCGTATGTTTTAAATATTGAAATAAAGGGAAGAAAAAAACTAACTCTTACTATATCTTTGTTTTATTTATTAATCTTAGACTCTTCTGAAACTTAGTATAAATACTTTGTTTTAAACAAATTAAAAATTTCATAAGACTGTATCTCATCTTTAAACAAAATCAAAAATTTTTGTGGTAAAAATTATCACTAATCCAATTTTAATCATATTCCATAAGTATTTGTTACTCGAGTCAATGTTTTTTATTAATACCATTCCTTGTGTGGAACAATATGCATTGAGGATCATATAAAAGTAGATTATAATGCGTATAATTTTAATATTTTAACAACTATGTCAAAAAAATTTTATACTCTAACAAATTTGGTACTTATGTATTATCCCGTCGACCTTATCCGCCATAAAAATAGGTCGTCGGATTTTGAAAATTTTTATAATATTTTTCAAAATGTGTAAGAAAAGCAGAATAGTTTACTTTTATTTCGATTGTAGCAAATGGGTAAAACTTTATTTGTAATTTATATAGTGCTAAATCGAATCCTTAAACGACATACATTTTTTTGCAAAAACATGCCTCGAATTGATAATCATGCATGGAAACATGCATCAACAGTGAACGATAAATATTAAAGCAAATTATGTTATCAACGCATTTATTGCATTGCTTCCCTCTTTCCCCACTTCGCATGAGAGAAGCGGCATTAAAATGATATTTTCTTCAATTTCATGAAGTGAATTGGTTTCAATTATTCACTTGATACATAAAATTAAACTAATAATCACTAATCAATTTATATTATTGAACAACTATCTGTATGCATTTTTTATTTAAATTTTGATTTTCAAGTTAAATAAAAATATGCTTTTGTTTACATTTGGAACAGAATTAATCTATTTTTCGATATTTTAAATGTAAAATTTGATTTGTAGAAACTTTGCATATAAAAAAGAATCTTTATTATATATATATATATATAATTATTGTATTTTTTTTTATATTTGGGTTTTTAGATATATCACTTAGAAATATTTTCTATTCCTCTCACCTCAGAAAAGTTTTTTTTTTTTTTTTCTGTCAAGTGATTAGAATTTTAATGAACTAATTTGGAATTATTACATTTGGGATAAATTGCTTAATCAATCGATTTGATTTGGATAAATTGCTTAATCAATATATTCTGAAAATTCTTTAAAAATAATTCCTATTAAAATTAAAATTTAATATTAACTTTAGAATATATTTATAATTATTTGACTTTGAGCACAAGTTTTACAATTTTTACAGAAAATTGTTCATTTTATGGTAAACTCAGAAATTTGCAAAGGAATTTTTTGCACAATAACTTTTTTAGGTTCCCAATTATGAAATAAATTTTTTAGTGTGCAATAGAAAATATGCTTTGGTGCACTTAACTTGATGATCCCATATTTCTCACTTACACTTTCAATTTAAAAATTTGCCTCTCTTGTTCTGAACATTTTTATTACCAGTGATCTTTGCAAAATAACTTCTAGATATGAAAATTAAAAAAAAAAAATGTTGTTTATATAGCAAATAAAATCTGCCTTTTTGAAATGGTGTGCTAAGTTTGATTTAAAGTCTACCCTATTTTTTTAAGTGCATTTGAAAGTTAAATGCTGAAAGAAATTAAGACATACAAAAGAAATTATCATTCATTTGATTTGTGGCAGTTTTTTTTTATCGATAAATAAAAAGCGACATGTTTTTATTAAACTTCGAACTTTAAATGAAATTCTAAATTAATTCAACTGGTTGGCTTGAGTACTTAAATTCAATTGCAGCTATAAATCCAATCTCTTTCAGAAAGGTGCTTTTTTTATTGTGACAGTTTCTAGTAATCATCTTTCCTATTTTAGGGTTGCAATTGAAAGTAATAAGAGACGTCACAGATTTTTTCCTTCTTTTTAATGTAGAGAGCCATTGAGTAAAATCATAAAGCGTTCTTTTCATCTGAAGGGCGCCAATTACCTCCCGGAAGTTCGCCCGAAATTCTACGCGTGATAGATTTTTGGAATGTAACACTATTTTCTCTTTTTAATTTCTTTTCAGTTTATATTTTATGCTTTTTATTATTTTTTATCACAACTCCACTGTCTTAAAATTCGAACTAAGCGCGCCTCATAAAATCTTGTCCATATGTCACCTTTGTACTTCTTTCCTGATTATCACAACTTGGAATGTTTATTATTTACTTTCTCCCCATTTTGTGTTATGATTAATAGTGGCGGAAGTGCGCTACGTGGAATTGGATAATTTTTCTTCTCTCTCAGGAATAAAAAAATATACTTTTCTGAATTCGCCGGTTTTTTAACGTGTCTCCGTACGATATTAGGCGAAACGACTCAACAGTTATGACCTCGGTCAACCGAAGAAACTTTTCGACTTAATCTGCACTAGTTCAAACCTCTATATTTGTCCATGTAACATGTACCGCTGTTATGTTACAAATGAATCTCTTCAATCATCGGTAAGTTTAGAAATGTAAAAAAGAAATCGGTTCTTAAATCAAAGTATAATTCAAGTGGATTTTGATATACGGTTGCTTTAAAAAGTTTATATAAATAGACCTTTAATATAAAAATAAAAACATTTTAGTTTTTAGTGTTTATTTTTAAATATCATTTCTTACCTCACTGAAAAATTCTTAATTTGGATTTTTCAAAAATATCTAGTATTATAATTAGAATTTAAGATTGGGAGTTAAAATAATTTATGTTCCCACTATGTATTTTGGGGTTATATATTTAAATTAAATATTTAATAACACCAAAAACAGTGATGTAATTTTTAATTATTAGTATTAACGTTTTTTTTTTTTAATTAACCATAAATAAAGCAATGTTATGCACAAACATAATGAGAAGTTATATTGTTCCATTTTATAATTTCAAATTATATTTGTTATATTAAGTAGAACATTAAATTCTTTTTTAAATTATTGTTTGGAATTGTATTAAGAATAGATTACTTTTATTGAATTTTTATTACATTATAATATATCAAAAATATTTCAATGGAGCAATTTGTATGTCTACTCTCTTATAGAGAAATTTTGCATAGTTCACCAGTCATTACATGAACTGGTGAACTGCATACTCTTATATATTTGGATAGTTCTTACATAGTTCACCAAAATTAATGGACTTCATATAGCTTGTATATAAATCTAACATTGTAGAATCTGTCAAATTCGTAATATCTATTTTGTTTTAGTATATACATTATATTGTATAATAAAAAAGTATCTTACCCTTTTCTTGTATTGTTAACTTTTTGAAAATAGTATTGTTAAAAATTTATTATATAAATTTGTAGTGTTTTTTTTTTTTTTTTTTTTTTTTTTTTTTTAACTATTATAGCCTACAACCCTTTGTTAAAAATTCCTTGTGATTGGGTAAAATTGTTGATAAATTATGTAGACAAAGGTGGTATTAATAGTGAAGAAAATTTTATCTTGTGAAAACAATTATTTGTGATCATTATATACCACTGTGCAAAATAGTGAATTTAAATTACAGTGCATTATAAAAATGACTTCATCAAAGCTGTCAAATGCATCTGAAACATAGGAATGTCATTTTTTTGACATAACATAATTAAAAGTAATCTAAATATTAAAATTTATAATAAAATATAAAAAGTAAATTTATAGATATAAAATAATAAAATATATATATATATATATCATGTTATATAATTTAAAGAAATAATTTTTTTTATTAAATTTTACAAAATAAAAATAAGAATTTTGTATTTGAACCATTTTAGATTTTTCAAAACAAATTATCTTAATTAAGAAATTGCAAAGTGTTATTTAAAAAGTAACTTTTTTGCTATTATTTTAATGGTATATCTTGCTATTAAAATTATATTCTAAATCTTGTATTTTTATTCTATACTATTTAATCTGATCCACTTTTGTGAAAAATGTTAAGTTCGTAAAACATATTTAAAGAAGCCTTAAAAATATAATCCGCCTTAACTTTAAGTTGCATATTTTGATTTAAGCATATTCAATATTTATAAGGAGCATTTGTCTCAATAATATTGTTAAAATTGCTATTTATATCCACATTTCAAGAAGTCTTATTTATGTTACAATTTATCATAGTAATTTATAAAAGGAGCCTGAGAAGTAAATAAAGTTTTATCCACTAGAAATACATATTAATAATTAAAGCCACTTTTTACTTGCAGGCTTTAAAAAACAAGTTTTTTCTAAGTATGGATCTTTATTACAAAAAGAAAAAGCTTAAAAATTTTATTTTTCTTAAGTTGTTTTGTTTACTAAAGTATTTACGAATTCAAAATATTTCTGCCCATATTTGTTCAGTATGTGCTTCATTTAAAATTGTATATCTAACTTTAGCTTTTTCATATTTTTAACATATGTAAGAATTTCTGCTCTCTAAAAAAAAATAAATATTATAGTATCAACATAAATTTAAAAAAAATACAATTCCCAAAAATGTAATTATATTTAAGTAAATTCATAATTGTTTCTTAAGTGCCAACAGAAAATTTATACATAGCCTTTAGTTTATGGTTTTATTTTCATCTTAGGCATTGATGTTTATATTTGTATAATTTACTTAAAACTATAATTATACCTCATGTGTGCAAAAAGTAACTATGGAGCTGAAAAAAATATCAAAACACCAGTTTTAATCTTTTAAAATACATAACCTTTTTGCAATAAGTTAAGTCATTTTATGAATTATTGTAGTGACTCAAACCCTATTTTAAACTGCGGATCATAATTTAATTAGCCATCTTACAAAAACTAACTTCTAATTAAAACCATAGAACATCAAACAAAAGATGTTTCTTAAGTACTTTGGAAAATAAGAAAATTTTTGTCCTGATATGAATACACTTAGTCTAAAGGTTATACTGAGCTAACTGAAAAAGGAGTAATTTCAATATTCTAAAATTTAATTATTAGTAATGCTAAACTAGTTTTCATAAAATTTTTTATTTGTATATCTACTACTCATTACTGATTATGAGGGTTAATTACTTAACAGTTTAATACATATAGGAACTGATCTATTATGCTTAATTGAATAAAGTATAAAATTGTTCATATATATAACAAAATTTATATAATTTTCTAAATAAAGCAAATTTTATTATTCATTTTATGAATTTAATGTTTTTGTTTACTTGGCATTCAAATTTTTAATGCTTTTAAACAATTTAAAATTCAATTTTTCATTAATTTTTCAGGGAAGGAGATTTAGGGCAGTTAGATGTATAAATCTGTTCTAGAAACTAACTCATTCAGTGTAATCCTTTCTAAAGTTTGGGTGAAAACGCATTTGAATCTAAGAAAACTAACTTTGAAAATAAATTAAACTATAATGTTTGTTTAAAAAGTTTTGTATTATTAAAAACTAATTTCAAATCAACCAATTTTAATTTCCAATCTGAGCATCTTCTTGATTTCATTGAAATCTCACAATCATTATCATTTGTGATATTAATTTTTCTGTCTTATTCATTTATATTATTAACCTTAAAAATTTTTAAAAGTTTTGAATTTTTCTATGCATAAATTATCTTAAGCTTGAACTTCTTGAATGCTATTATTTAAAATGTTGTTTGATTTCTTCATTCTACACTAAAGAATTAATTTATATTAATTTGATTTATACTTTGATTTTTTATGGGTTTTTTTAAAAGTAAAATAAGGTAAAAAAGTTTAGTTATTATAACTATAAGCACATTTTAACTTACTTATTATGAGCATACTTAAATATATATGTAAGTTGTAATGGATAATTATTAATTTAACAAGCTTTTTGTATAACTTTTGATTTCGTTAGATCAACTAACTTTTTGAGAGTGTAAAGTATTACAACATTATATGTAAAACTATTTTCTTAATTAATAAGACATGCAATTCTAAAATTTGTATTATACTAATCATAAATATTTTAAGAAATTATATCAAGCAAACATAAACAATATATTTTGTTAAAACTTATCAAAGTCCAATAAAAAAGTTCAAAATTTGCTCAATTTTATTTTATCTCAATTAAATATTTCATATTTTTAAGCTTTTCAATGTCTTATTTTTAGGTGTGTATTAAAGAAGGTTACCTAATGAAACAAATTGGGTCATTTCAGGTAAGATTTAATCAGTGTATTGTTAAATTAAGTCATTTGCTCTTATATGAATATATTATTGGTCTAAACTGCACTCCTAATATGCTTTATTTTCAAGAGTTTTTCAATTATTAAAAAATGAACTTCAGTAAATGTATGGCAAACTATTTTCTTGAAACTTTTCCTGACTTTAGCATTTAAATTGCTTTGCTTATGAAATAATTTCTTTAAGCTAATTTTCTTAATGTTGGTGCAGCTTGTCCTCTTTTGGGCCTTGTGCTACAAAACCCAACCAACCAACCTTTCTTCTTAATGTTTTTACTTTTTAATCTCCGGAATATATTATTTTGAAAGCCCCTTTTTTTAATTTTGTCTATGAAAGTAATTATCCTTTTATAATAGCTCTGTTCTTCTACAGGTGTTAGTTGTAGAGCTTATATCTATCTTCCTTGTAAAGGATTCATTATAATGCTTTCAATTGATTTTCTATTGTATTCTTGTGTTAAGAAAGTAGGTTCTCTTCAGAAGTTTATCAAACAAAGAAAATTTTTAATTAGATCACTTCCATTTTATTCTATAGATCAAGGGAAATAAGTTTGTAAAATTCCACCCAAAATTATCAGTTACTGGGTAAAATAAAATATTCAAAAAATATTTTTGACATTTTAGAGACTTAGTTAAGATACTATAAGTGTGGCTGCATTCATTCTAGAATGAATCATTTAACTCCAGTTTTACTGAGGAGTTTCAATGCTACATATTTAATTTTTCTAACAATCCTGTTGTGTAGTATAGAATATCTAGCTGTCTACCACCTGGTAGCCATTTAAACCTCAAATTTTGTATAGTAATGAATACAAAACATTTTATTTTCTTTTATTCTATAATTCTTTAGTAAAATTTTTGAAAATGAGCCAAATGTTTGGTGGTTATGAAATGTGATGACATAAATAGCTTTCCAGTCATTTTAATTCTGAATTAATACATGTTGGCTATTGTCATTTTCATAAATTTTTAATCATAATGTTTGGGTTGCTCGAGATAAACAGAAAGGTGCAGTACTCAATAAAAAATGAAAAAAACAATTGATTTCAATTTTTTTTACATTATTTTTTGGTATTGGTGAGAAAAAAAATGAGTTCAAAGAACTCTGGTCTTGCTTTTTCGTTAATCAGTCTATCCTTCTGCTACACCGGGTTGAATACTCTGTAGTTTGTTGTATATAATTATAATTCAAAGAAATTTAAATATTTCTTCTTTTACTCTGTCTATATTCTTTACTTATAGATATCATTAATATTTTAATTAGGTATTAAATATATTTGAACATAAAAAATATATATTTTCATTTTGAAAATGCTTGAAATTATAGAGGATTATAAATGTAATGTTTCTTAGACTTTTGTATTTAATGTTAACTTTATAAAATAAATTTTCATTTGGTACACGTTTATTTTCATTAGTAATTTCCCCCTTTCTGATTAATGATTTCAAGCATTAATTTTTTCCTCCATTTTAGAGATGGAAACGGCGATATTTTAAAATCAAACCACGGAAATTATATTTTGCAAAAGATAGTAAAGTAAGTAGCAAAAACATATCTACTTTATAATAGATATTAACATGTGATTTATTAAGTATATTAAATTTAAATATATTTAATTTCAATCTTTGTAAATTTTTGATTTATTAAAGGACTATTCAGATATTTTTTAGAATTGTGTATTTATGTATAATTTTATTTTTCTTTAAATGTATTCAAAATGAAGTATTCATTGCGTTTTTGTTCACTTTATGTTAAACTACTATTATCTACTATTAATGTCATCAATTTATATAAATATGCATAAAAATGTACTGTTACTTTAAAAAAATACTCAAAAATACATATATTACTATAATTATAACTTGTGTAACATTTCAAAACATGAGGAATTTAACATTTAAAAGAAATTGGAACAGAAGTTATGTTTGTTATAGTTAATTTAAAGCATTTATTTTGGAAAAATAAAACTGAAATTAAAACCTAAGCAAAAAAATTTGAATAAAATTAAAATATTTTGTTCTTATTTAGATTTTACAAAATTTATTATTTTGTTGACGTTTTTAATAACCCTCGGATTGTTCAATTTGTACACCAAAATTTCTTCAAAAATCGTGCAATTTTTCTACATATTTATTTTTATATACATTGGAGAATTGAAATATGTATTTTTTTCCTTTCCAGAAATTATTTTTATTATGAGAAACTAAGCTGTCAGAAAACCAATTTCAGATATCACAAAAAAAATTTTTTAAATAAATTTCATTTGAATTACAGTTAATTTTTATTTATTACATAATAAAAAGAAAAAATAAAATGTATAAAATTTTAAAAATGCAGAATTGAGCAAATTTTGATACATTTGAGTTGTTTATGGAAATCGCAGTATGCTCAGTTAGAAAATTAACTTTGTAAAATACTGTCAGAATTATAATATAAAAATTATATTGCTAAAATCTTGTACTGAACTTTTTACCAATTGTAACTCTTATTCTTAATTTAATATATCAAATCAGTACAAACTTGTAAACATTAATTAATTTTATTCTATTGTCTGACTTTTTTTTTTTTTTTTAACTGAATGGCTTAGGGGCAACAGTTGTTAATCTGTTCAACTATTATCTTGTGTGTAGATGTTTATAGTAATTCAGAAACCATTTTAAACCATTTTTGGTAGATTCTGTATGAAAAGAGATGTTAAAATAGCTAAGTTTATTTTTTTCCTTTTGTCTCAAATTTCTTCTTTGACAAAATTCTATCTTTTATTTATTAAATACGTTATGAGGCTAAAAATTGATCTTCTTAAAAAATTTTCTTAATAATAGAATCATGTATTTGAATAATTAGGAATTCCAGTTATTTGATTTAACTACCAAAATTTTATTAATTTAATTTATATAATAATTAGTACATTTTGAAATTTTATTAATTATACTTGTCAGCAATAGGAATTTTAATTTCTCTATTTTATTATAGTCAGCAATTTTTGAAGAAGTGGATCTTACAGATTTAAGTATTGCAGAATGTAGTATAAAAAATGTAAATCATAGTTTTAAGGTATGTGTATATGTATCTTTTATTTTAAATATTTTACATATACAATAAATTTTGAAGAGTTTTGATCACATATATTAAATTTCTTATGTAAAATTTTTTTTCTTACATCTGTTAAATGTAATTCCAAACATAATAAAATTTTTAAAAAGAAATGTGATTTTATTATCTTTAATAATTCAAATGAAAGAATATCTATTAAAAAGTATATATATTAAAAGTTTTTAAGCATTGTTAGTCTTAGTTTACCTTTTATACATGCTTTTTATATAACTTAAGCAACTGATTTAAATTTAAAAAATGTACTGTAATACAATTAGAAAAAAATGAATGGTAGGGATTTTTTAATATTAATGTTACAAGATTTAAATGTATTGCAATTACTTATTTTCACTTCAGTTACACAGTTTAAATTATATTTAAGTTTTAAAAAATAAATTATCCTACCATGCTCAAGACTTTAAATAATTAAAATTTGGATGTAAGATATATTTACCATTTAATTGGCTGGATAATTGATAAATTATTTCATTGCTATATCAATTTTATGCACTTTGTTAAACATGTTTCTACAATGCTAAAATAAAATTCTCAGAATATTTGTCCTTGAAAAATAACTTATGAGAGAATTTTAAGAGTTTTTATTTTATCCTTATTATATTTTTATAAATTTAATTTTTTCATATAGCTGCTTAAGTTAAGTATTTTCTTGCTGTGAGTAAGTATTTTAGTAATAATAATAAAATATAAATCATATCTTGTAATTAATTTACTTCTTTTTCATATTTTTTCTATAGGTCATAACTCCATTTCGGAGCTTGATTCTTTGTTCAGAATCTCGCAAAGAAATGGAAGAATGGATTACTGCTTTCAAGAATGTTAGCAATAAAGATTTTTATGAGGTATTTTAATATTCTCAGTTTTTATTTTTAAATTTTTGATATATTTATATAGCTGAAATCATTCATATATCAATTGTAATATTCATTAATATTGTTGTAACATAATAAATAACTCAATGTATCAAAAAAGTGTTTTAAATACATTTTTTGTGATGAAATTTTTATTATCAAATGAGAAACAAAAAAATGTGATCAAAATTTACTTTTACTCTATTTTTATAATTCACGATTTTTCTATTTCATTATAATTAATATGAAATATTTTATTTGCTCATATCGTAGTTAATATTAAATAGAATTTTAATACATGCTTATACACTTTTATATCTTTTTATTTATACTATAATCATATGGAAGAAATAATTATTTAAAGCTATTATATAAGCAAGTAATTCTTAACATAATCAGTGTATTAATAAAGTTCTATTTACTCTGGTGCTATTATTCCTATCTCTTTCAATTCATTAACTTGATTGCTGTATTTATCTTCATAAATTGCTTATTTATATATTTTCTTGTAAACATTCCAGGGCACGGACCACCATGAATTTTTATCTGGGCAGCATAATTGGTGTGTTACATATTACGCTAGACCAACATTCTGTAACGTTTGTCGAGAAGCATGGCCTGGTATTGGTGTGCGATCGAAAGGTCTATCGTGTGAAGGTGATTTATATAGCTATAATCTTTTTAAAATTTCTGCATAAATAGTTACAATTTTTAAAGTATAATAATATATTGATTAATATAACTGGATGAAAATCAAAATAAGATCGGATTGCATAATTCATTTGAAACAAAAAAAATTCATTAAATGCTGTGTATTATGTAATATTTAAGTAAATGCATTTTAATCATTTTAATTTTGAATGCTTTTTTTCTTCAAATTTTAAGATAATTTTGTTTATTTTAAATTTCCTTTTGTCTATTAAAATTTTTCCCCAAAATATTTTTGACTACAGTTGATGAATTAATTGTGGATTAATGTTTGATTAATTGATGACTTACCATAATTAGAATTTCATTAGAAGTATAGATAGTTTTGAACCATTTTGAATAGAACTCTAAAATTTTTCATGGTGGTATTGTTTCTTAAATCTGAGCTTTCTTAAATTTAGTTTGCAAGTTCAAGGCACATAAACTGTGTGCAACTAAAGCTCCTAATAATTGTAAATGGACCACGTTATCTTCAGTTGGCAAAGATATTATTGAAGATGAAGATATAGTAAGTATTTATTTGAATTGTTTTAACTCTTTGAATTAGTGACTCATGGATCTCATTTAGAAATATTAATATATTTTTGAATGTATTTAGATTTAAAAAAAAAATTTTGGATTTTGATGTATGCAATAGAAATATTTTTTAACAATTGTTGTCTGTTTCTGAAATTGCCTTCTGTGGTGATAGATATCCACATAATCTCCTTAGTTTATTAATATTCGATCATAAAAAGATCTGCAAAATAAAATCTCTAGGCTCAGCATTCTGCTGAATTTGAAGGAATTTTCCAAATAATGTTTTCAGGATTCAACTTATTTAATAAGCTGAAAAATAAAATTATTGAATGTTGCTTGCTTGTAATTTTCATCATAGTAAAATGTTATAATCATTAGTTTACCTAATTGTTAACCTCCTCTCTTGTTCCTAACCTCATATATATAGAGGAAAAATATCTGCTGAAATTATTTCCTTCCTCTACGGGATTTCTCAACTTAATCTATATTTTCAATCTTTATACAAATTAACAATTGCTATTTTTTGATGTGGAGTTTTCTGAAAGACTAGAGTTGTTCAAAACACTGTAGGGAAGCAAATGTCAAGTTTTCTTATATTAATAAGGTGATATTCTTTTGAAAATTCATTATATATATATATATATATATATATATATATATATATATATATATAT
>JAPDSC010088416.1:283415-358648 GCA_026290005.1 Latrodectus geometricus | reverse complement strand
TATATATATATATATATATATATATATATATATATATATATATATATATATAATCCTTTATTTAAAAATCCTGTTGTATCTGTTTTTTAACTTCATTTACAAGATAATATTTATACTTAGTATTAAAGATCTAAACATTATTTCAAGCCTCTTTCTCCTCTTACTTTAAGAAAAATTATATTTCCTAATTGGTTTATTATAAGTTTTATTTAATTTCCTTTTGTAAAATAAAGAATATGTATATATATTCAAATATACATTATTAAAAAGGATAAAATATGTTATAACTAGACAATATTTCCTTATTAGATCTTCATGCACTCTCAAAGCTATATGTTAAAATCATACAAAAGTTTCTTGTAAGATTTTCTGTAATAGGTGGAGACTATTTACTCCATTTTTAACCCCTTACCTGCCAAGGAAAACTTAATAAGGCGATATTCTTAATAAGGTGAGATAATAACTTAATAAGGTGAGATTCACTCCCCAGTGCCACTGGTTTTCACACGGCCGCGTGCAGTTATGCGATGTATCGGTGGAAAAGAAGACACACACTTTCCATTCTAATTGTTTACTTTCACAAAAGAATAAAAAGTTATGAAGCACTCGAAAAGAAACACAAATATTAACTGCAGCGTATGGAACAAAAGCAACAGCTTCCCTTGTTCCAAGAAATATTCCCCTCTCCAAATTGCCCCTTCTTTAAAATAGGTGTAACATCACCACAACAGATTTTTTAAACAATGTCAAGGACATTCTATTATATTCCAAAGCAATGGGTCTAGCTTTACTGATAGCAGAGAAGCAAATTTCCAAGAGCCATATATATACACCTGGGGCAGTCAACGCATCGGCTTAGCGCGACATATATATACGCTCGCAGCAGGCAGGGGGTTAAGGAAATCTTTATAATAGATTATTCATCATTAATTGAACCTAACAAAGATAAAGTTTTTACCTTTTTTCTGCATACCAGTTTTATTTTCTATCATGCATAATAATAAAAAATATTTGTTCCCTAAAGTAGGCTGATGCTGTGTTGTAGAGAAAAACAGTAGAAATATAGATTTATACTAACATTAAAATAAAAGTAGAATATAAATTTGATGTCAGAAAATTCTTCAGTTACTATTATCCATGTTAAGCAATGTAAATTTATATTATCAATTTGTGTCACCCTTTTAAATTGATTGATTTATCGATAAAATGTTTTCAGAAAATAGCTTTGTTTACAAAACATATTTATTTATAAAAACAATCATCATGTTTCATTAAAATGGATTTGTTTCTATATAGTTATATGAAGAAATTGTTATTTCAAACACAATATACCACATTAAATATGTGCAGAATGTAAAAATAAGCAGATTACAAAAAGTTTAAAGTAAAACATGCATATCAATACCCTTAAATGAAAGTGCTTTAAATACCCATTTGCAAATCATTAAAAAGCATTTGCCTAAATGAATTTCTGCAGCATTTTACGTGATATATGAAACCATACTATAAACAACTTTATAGCCAGAGTTTATTGCAACATTTTTAATATCTACATAGGATAGTGAATAGTCTAACAGCCGTAAATTGATTACAATCCAATTTACAATTAAATTTTTCACTTCAATGTTTATTTATAAATAATTTTGTCAAATCTTTGTGACAAGATGAAAATTATTTACAGTTCATGTATTAGTATTAAATTCAAATTGCCAAAAAAGTAGAAAAGTTTTTTTTTTTTTTTTTTTTTTTTTTTTTTTTTAACAATTTGGCTTCATGGCTTTTAAATAAAAGCTTTTTTTATGATTTATTTTCTTTAAATCTTTAGTCCAGCATAAAATAGTTTTCCAGTTTATATAAAAATTGATAAACACTATTTATTTAACTATTTAGATTGTTTGAAATTATTGAATATTGTAAAGTCTACATTTAAATGCTAAATGTTGGATTTTTTTAAATTTATAATTCATGTTTTATGAGTTTAATGAAAACATGTTTTTTATAGTAAATTTTAATTTTTTATTTCAGTTAATGATAGTTTTATTCTTTTTTAGAATCTTTCAATGCCTCATCAATGGCTAGAAGGCAATTTACCTGTGAGTGCAAAGTGTAGTCTATGTGATAAAACATGTGGCAGTGTGCTTAGGTTACAAGATTGGAAGTGTTTGTGGTGCAGAGCTATGGTAATTAAACCACATATTATTTTATTTTATTCATCATTTTATATTTGTATATTGATTGATGTTAATATTTACAAACATACAACAGGATTGAAATTTTATTGTAAGTTGATTGATTATTGAATAATATACTAAATCAATTAATTTTGAATTGTTTCAGGAGTGAGCAATAATTAATACTTAAATAAAGTTGTAAAGAAAACTGTCATTTAAACTGTAATTATTTAATATTTATAAAAATATATTAGATATTTAAAAAACATTTTCTTTTAGAAATGATCAGCTTTTTTTGAAAAAGATAATCATTTCTCAAACAAAACTATTTTATCAAATAAAGATTACTTTGAAACTTAATATTTTAAAATACTACTAATGTAGTAAAGCTAATTCAATATTAAATATTGATTTTTTTAAATCTATTTTTTAAAACTTTTCTTCCTATTGATTTATTTAATTTTGCATTTGCTTTACACATGAACTTCTGATGATGGTTTTAAATGCAACCATATCCATGTAAATCTTTTTTTTGCTTGAATTCTAACTTATATTTAGTTAGAAAATATTTTGGAATCAACTGCTTTCCCAGTGGAGATTCTTATATTTATTTACATTAAACATTTTAGTGACTCACATTTTGCTGTTTTTGTAAAGATATAATTTCGAAATAATATGTGTATATGTTTTAATTTATATCATATTTTGAAATGGTTTTCATTTTAAAATTATTAAAATAATATTAGTTCTTATTAAATCAAATTATTGTATATATTTTTTAATATACTGAATTTATTCAAAAGTCGTGTATATTAAAAATGTAATATATAAATCTTACTATTTATATATCTTGTCTATTTATTTGAAATATTTAATTTTTTATATAGAAGAACATCACACAAATTAGTTTTTGTATTTTTACTTATTTCTTAATAATATTATAGAAATGCTAACTGTTAAAGGTTTCATATTTAGTACGAATTTAAACTTTCTTTATGAAAATATGAAGTTTGCAAATTTGAATGATAATCAGAGAAACAATCAATACTAATTAGAGAAAATTTAAAAAATTTTTACTAACCCCTGTTTTGTAATTTATAAAACACTTCATTAAAATGATCGTTGTAATAAGTGTAGTATGTATGGCTTGTGTATTATTTAAGAATCATTGTTTTTATATATTTTTTATTATAAATTATTTTCATTAAACAACAAAGAAACCTTTTTACAAGGAATTTTATACATGTATTCCAAAAATTTAATATTTGCAAACAAAGTACTTGAATTCTTTACCTAAAATTTGATATTTGAAGTTTGCTTGTCAGAATATTTTCGAAATTCATTACTGTGTTAACTATCAAGAAATCAGAATCCCGATTTGGTATCAAATATGAAAAAAATCATAGAAATATACCATTTCGATTGGTTTCGAATCAAATTAAGTTATTAAAAATGTATCATATGCTATAATATTGACTTACTTATTATCTGAAAAATTTCTTTTGTTCTGAGAAACCTTTCTAGTTATGAAAAATCTTTCTAACACTGAATTAATCTATAATTGAAACATATGACTATATAAATTCTGAATCTCTTTCATCAAAAATAATGTATTGTTGTAAATATAAAGAAATGTATTGTATCCAAGTTTGCCATTGTAGACTATTTTATAAAATTATTTTCAAGTCTGATATTTACAATCTGAAAATGATATTTCTGGTGTCATTTATGCCTTAGAAAGTGTATCTTTCTTAATTATAAAATTTAACTATAAAGCATTTTCTTAATGTAATAATATATTTTAAAAATTTTTGACTTTTATTATACAAATTTTAAACAGCTGTGCTTTCTTGACATTATTTATACAATGTTTCTTATATTTATTAAGGTACATGCAGCATGTAAAGCCCAATATCCAGAAAAATGTCCACTTGGTGTCTGTCGTGTATCCATAGTGCCACCAACATCACTTCATAGCATAGGCAATGATGAATCTTGGGAAGCAACCTGCCCACTCGGTTGTAGTCCTTTGTTAGTGTTTGTCAATTCAAAATCAGGTGATAATCAAGGTGTGATGTTCCTCAGGCGCTTTAAACAGCTGCTCAATCCTGCACAAGTCTTTGATCTCATGAATGGAGGGCCTAGTTTAGGGTAGGCATCCAGTATTACAATTTTTTTAATAACACTTAATTTTTCTTGTTAGGATTTTATCTGTTAACTTCTATAATTCAAATTCTTTTATTGTACTAATATCATCAATGCACTATTGAATTACTTAATTCTTTTGAATTTTAAATTTCTACATTTTTATTCGGTTTATATTCAAATTATTGCAATAATTTTTTGTGTAAAATGAATACCCAATATTTTAATTGGATGAAAAAATGATATATATATTTTTTGTTATATCTCATATCTACCACCCTATCAACAAAATATATAAATATTGTAGTAGAGCTATTTCTTAAATATTTTATGGCAAATGTATATTTTGTGCATTGGTATGAGAACTTGGATAAACTCATTATATAAAGTTTTCAATTTTAAATATGAGCATTTACAGGTATGGTATGTTTTGCTAAATGTTGAATTTAAAACAATTAAAAAGAGTAGTAAAAATTCAAAAGTGTGCAAAGAAGGATTAACTAAACTTCAGTGATGTTTTCCATGGAGTTGAATTAGATGATGCTCCAACTAAAACAAATTTTACCACAAATATATTTTCTACTTTTATTGCATTTGTAATTTATAAACAGTGATATTAATTTAAAAACTTAGTATTGAATTTAAATACCTATTTTTCCAGTTTAAGTAATATTTATAGATATAATTTGACTTGTAGAAAATCAGTCACAAAGATTTTTGTAGAAGTTAGTACAATCCTAGTTCTGAAATTTAGCTATGTCACTGTCAGAGATAAACAATTCATAGATTATCCTCAAGGTTATTGAAATAGAGAACAAATCAGTTTGAATATGTTTTTGTTTTATGTGATTTTAATTATTAAATTTATGCAGTCAGTAACTAACTTCAACACTTATTGAGGAATAATAAAATATTCATTATTTTAAGTTTCTTCAAAATTTGCATTTTCAGTAAATCAGTCCTATAGTCCTTTTTTCATTTATTTTTTCCTTATATTACTTTATTAGTGATTGAATTTCTTTTTAATGTAGACAACAGGAGTTTACTATATTATATATTGATTAGATCATGTATATATTGTATTTAGGTTAATTTTGATTTATAAATACAAAATTTTGAAATTCAATTCTCATAAGTATAAAATATATTGTTTCAACAAATAAGAAACAAATATTACATAAAAAGAATATTTTCCTTGCTATATTTTGTGCTACTCTTTTTATAAATGGTTATAATTTTTTTTAATAAATTGGGCATAGCATTTTAAAAAAATGAAGTAAACAACAGTGTTCAATAATAAAACATTTGTGTTAAACATTATTTTATTCCCATTTAAATTATTTTATTATTATTGAGGCAATGATATTAATAAATTTCAAAATATATATAATTTCTTCTGTTAAAATTAAATATTTAGATAGCTTTATTGTTCTTAAAATTTTCATTTAATTTTTCCGAAATTTCTTAATCTCTAACTAAAGTTTATTTTTTAGTATTGCATGTCTTATTGGTGTTCCTTACCATTATTTTAATTTAGATCAGTACTTTAAATCTGAATTTATAAACAGTGACAAAAACTTAATTTCTTTCACTTTCCTTTAATTTCCTTAAACTGAAAGCATTGTATTGCAATATATAAAGATTTTCTACAAAGAAGTTAATTTTAAAATAAAGTAGTTTTAATTTTTTTTATGACCTAAACTTACCATTGTTAGACATTATATCTTCATTGTACAATTTTAATATCTTTACTGGCTTTCATATAAGTATTTTTACCTTATTATAGTTTCTTTAATTTCATAGGCTTCAAATGTTCAGAACCTTCAATCCATTCCGTATTTTAGTATGTGGAGGAGATGGTAGTGTAAGTTGGGTTTTAACTGAAATTGATAAGCTGAACATGCATAGACAGGTAAGAATTATGTTAAATTTTACAAAGCAATAAATAAAAAATGTTGAAAACTGTGTATGCACTTTAACTTCTTAATTCCTCAGTAAAAGTTACAGATGGAGAAAAGCTGTTCCATTTTAGTGATCAGATTAAAAATTTTCACTCATTGAATGGAACCAATTATTTTTTTGTGAATCAATAGTTCATTCGTCATTGAAATATTCAAATTTGTCAAGTCTAATACGTATGTTATATAAATGTAAATAGATTAGTATATATTCATGTTGTTATTCTATATAATTATTATACAAATGTTGTTATAATTAAAAATTATTGACAAGTTGATACTAGAAAATAGTTAATTGTAATTGAAAATCATTGATGAGAAAGATAAGTTGTGCTCCTATTATTAAATATTGCTATTAGATACAAAAGTACAAATAAATAAAGCATAAACTAAAAAGGGAGTCCAGCTGGTGACTGGATTAGAACTGGTGTAATGAATTAAAGAGAGGTGGGGCTGAAAATCCAACTGCATGAGAAGTATGGGATTAGATTGTCTACCTTCGACTGATGAGTGGTCATGGAGTGGATGATTGATTCAATGAAGTTGAGTAAGGGTAACTGAATTCATTCTAAGTGCGGGAAGAAAGAATTTCAAAAACCTACCGCCCTTTTTTAGTTGCCGTTCACTCACTACATAGAAGGAGTTTAAATTATTAAGGCTCTAAACCGAATTAACTCTCTCTCTCTCTCGAAGAATCTCTATGGACCGAATTATTAATAATTATATTCATTAGTAATTTTGGAAAGAATTGCTTATTTTCATAGTAAAGTATTCATATTATACAGTTTAAAAAATTCCATTACTATCAGACCTTAGTATGACATTGTGAGACCGAAATTAAAATTTCTTTGTAAGCAATTAATATTTTTTAATCTTTTTGTGAAATATTCCATTATTTTTAGACCCCAGTATGACAGCTATTCTGCGACAAAATTAAAATTACTATATATGTAATGTGACTTAATTAATGAACTTAATTTATTACAGCTAAAAGTACATATCCAAGAAAATATTTTAATTTTTAAATAATATTTAAAATCTAAAGTTGCATAATGAAAATTTTTAAAATAATTACTATTTGTTTATATTTTAAAAAGTAAGTATCATAGAATATTTAAGTTTAAAATGATGGAACTTTTACTGAGGTCTGATTATATTTGCTACATAAATTTGATAACTAATATTCTAAAATCTTAAATTCTTTCATTAAAATTTTATGCAAACAAATCAGTTTTTTATTTGATACATATTTTTTTAATTTCTTTTTATTTCAGCTTTTAAATGTTCACAGAATAATGCTTATGTGTTTCTGTGTTTGTACCTTCTCAAATTTTTCAATAATATTTAAAACTGAGCATTTTTTTACTTGTATATTTGTATCAAGTATTGGTAATTGTTCTATTAGTAAATAATATCAACTTCAATTTTTTCCAAAAAGTCTTAATTTCAGTTTGCTTTCTCTAAAATTTCTAGTTATATTTGGAATTTGGTTGCAGCTGGTGTGTATTTTTTTCTATTTCCTGTATAATATTTTGCTAATAAATGTGTCATTAGTTTTTAACAATTTTAATAGATTCCTTTTAGTTTTAAAATATGTATTTTAGTTTGATAAATATTATTATACAATTTTTTTTATATTTAAAACAAATTGCATAACCTCATCAAATTATTTATAATATTTTTAATACTTTCTAGTGCCAAGTTGGTGTTTTACCTTTAGGAACAGGTAATGATCTAGCTAGAGTTTTAGGTTGGGGTTCATCTTGCAATGATGATGCTCAACTTCCCCAAATGCTGGAAAACTATGAAAAAGCAACTGTTAAAAGTCTTGACAGGCATGTTATTTTCTATATTAAAGTGTAAATAAAATCGAATTTTGTTACTTCTTTAGTTTTGAAAAGTGAATGGAAATTTTTAGAGTATTTTTCTAGTAATTTATCGAAAATTAAAAATGTGTTCAATGGTAAAGTTTTCTAAAATTTATAGAATTCTATGAAAAAAACATATGTATTTTTAATGACACGTTTTTCATGGTATTTATGTTAACAATTTTTTATTTAAAATATAAATTTACAATTATTTGTGTAAATTATTTTGAATGTTATTTTGTATTTTTTTATATAAAATAAAATTTTTACAATATGTATTATTTTCCTAACAAATATATACATGATTAGAAAGTTTCATTTATGAAATCCTTTATCTATTTTAGATTTGTTAAATGCTGTGTTATTTACAATTCTATAAAGTTTAAATGAAATGCAATAAAAAAAATTGTTTTGAAAATTAGAAAGGAGGCTTAAGTTATTAAACTTACTCTGTTTAATCAATAAATTCACACACACACACAACAATTTAGAGTCAAATTTATGTTTAAGAAATTTAATTGCTACATAGAACATTCTATGATGTATAAAATAAAATACGTAATTATTTTTTACTCAAATATTGATAAATTTTCATGGGAATTGGAGTATTGACAGCTACTAAATTTTACCTTTTATAAAAATTAAAAATTTAATTTATTATCTGTATGTTACACATTTTCTGCTATTGACTACAAATTATTTATATTCTCAGTTCATAATTTTCAAATTTGAAATTATTACCCAATGCTTAATATTGATTCTTTTGAGCAAAAGATGACCATGGACAATTCTAACTAATCAAAATCAGTAAACAATTCTGACTAATAAAAATTTTAACAGCAATAGCAAATGTGTTACTGAAATTCAGCCCTTTCAGGACTAGCAATGTAAATATACAATTGCTGGAATAATCTCATAGGGAGACAAAAAATTCATATATTTGTCATAGGTTATATTCGTCACAGTCCTTTATTAGAGTATCAGTACTTTTTCATTTCAATTAATTGAAACATGTTAAAATTTCCTCTTATTTATAAAATTTGTGTTCATATGTAAATTTCTTAAAATTCATGCACTCAGCTTTTCATTGCATCTTCTGTTTTTTATTTATTTTGATATTGTGAAATATTTTTTTACTATAAACAATCTTACTTTTATTGAGTTTTAAAAAAAAACATCGAATATTTGATAAAAGTTAAATGTGTTGACAATAATTGTGTTAAAATCTGTATTTTTATTTTCGTTGTATTTTTTTTTAAATTATTATTCTTAATTAAATTAATTTTATAATCACTGATTAATTATTAAAAGAACCCATGAATAAAAATCTTATTTTTGAAAATATAGCAATGAATGTAAGTTTTGTGTTTGTTATAAGCTTATCAGTTTTGTGTGTGTTAAATATGATTGAATTTTCTGACTGCAATTTTCAATATTCATGCGCTGTTTTTGTAATATATTATAAACTTTTTCTAAAAATATATAAATTTTCATATTTGGAAATACTTAGATCAGTTTTAATTATTTAAGTAAACACATCATAATATTTAAATAAAAATAGCTTTGTTATATTAAAGAGTTGTGTAATTTGTTATATGTTTTTAAAATAAATTTTTTTTTTGTATGCAGGAAACTTTTAGGGTGTTTGCATAATATTGACTCTTAACATGATTAAAGAATTGAAAAATATCCTTTAACACACTGTTTTTACCATACCTTCTCTAAAAAAATAGAAAAATAAAAAATATAATGAATGCAATTACAAAAGAATATTCTTTCACTATAAATTATGTCATTCAATTTAAAGCGACAGAAAATTTTCCTTAACAAGTTACTTGTGAGCAAAACGATAATATATTTTATATTAATGCATAAAAAAAATGTTTGATAATAAAAATATCTTAATTTAAAAGTTATACTTTTTAAATATGAAAGACTTCAACTTTTTTTCTTTTTGATTCTTTATTCTTATGTCAAGTATCATAAATTCACATAAAGCTGTATAATTTGATGGTCTGAAAATCCTATAAAGTAAGAATTACCTGACTGTTGTTTGAGGGATTATCTTACATTTTTCAAGGTTTTGATTTGAACACTTATCATTTATAGGGGTCAATTTATAAAATTTGCTGAAAAATTTCTAGGTGGTGTATTTTGACATATGAAAAATCCATGCTTGTTCCTAGAAAAAGTCTCTCTGAGGCAAGTATAGAACAAATATTTACTGGGGATTATTAATATAAGATTTTTTAATAATTTAATTTGTATGTTTAACATGTTTTTTATTAACTTTTTTTGATAACTTATCAAATATGGTATTCCTTTTAGCAATTCTGATTTAAATAAATTTTTATTACTTTATTTTCATTATAAAAATCAAGTAGCTTAGAAAAAAAATAAACATTCTTGTATTTTACTGATTTTTTACTTATTAATTCGAAGTTTTTTTTTTTGTTTTTTTTCTTTTTAAATAGAAATAAATTAACTAGAATTGAAAAATTGCAGAATTATCTGAATTGCAAAAAAGGTTCTAAAAATTTCCTGACAAACTTTCTATATTAAATAGATTACTTTCATGCTTAGTTACAACAATGAAAAATGGCAATTTTTAAGTTTTTGATAGTTCTCTAATCTTCAGTTACACTTTTGTGAAGCTCACCTGACAACTGAATGCTTCTCGTTTTAGCCTTCAGTTCAGGAATTTAAATACTTCCTCAACCATGAAAACTTGTTGTGGATCAGGAACCCCTTAAAACTGAGGTCCTAATCAAAAATTAGCCTATTGTATAAAAAATGTTTAAAATGACAATCAACTTACACAGCTTATAGTTTAAATTCTAATTCATGTAGGTATGCTTAGTTTTTTTCATGCCTTTGATATAATTCCAATTAAACTCTGTAAATAAAATATGTGCATAATGTCATATGAGTTTAATTATATTTCAAAATTTAAAGGAGTACTGAGATGAGATTAAAGCCCTAGATTTAGGACAACACTGTGTACTTCTGTTGATATTGTAGAAGTAAATATGGAATAAATACCTAATATATATAAAAGTTTCTTATTTAGAAAATGGCTTAAGTAGATGGCTTAAGTATGGCTTAAGAAGAAGCTTAAATAATCTATAACTTTCATAATGAAACTGACATCTTCAACCTCATAATTTAAAATATGGCTTTGGAAACTCAAGCAATATTATAATTATATAATACTTAAATGTAAGGTATTTTGTTCATAATAATTTGTTTTTATTTATGAATCTTGTTTTTATATCCTTAAAAGAATTTATATCAAAATAAAGAATTATCTCACTTTACTGAGGGCTTTACATAAATTTGTGATGTTTGTGTAAATGCATTTATATTAATAGTTTTAAGCTTTTTATATGCAAATTGTTCAATCTTGGAACTATTCATTTAATTATAAGCATGTAAAAATACAGTAAAATAAATATGTAAATAACTTTTTTCCAATTTAGTGTAAATTTTTATATGGGATAAACCATTTAAATTGTTTTTCCAACATTTAGTATATCCTAGTTATATTTTTTAATCTTTAATGTTCTGTGCATTCACTTTATTATTTTCTTTGTAGCAAAATGAAGATTTGTCTCCCGAATTTACATCTGAAAATGATGATTCTGTAGATACACTAATAACAAATATATTTACATCTGACCAGCCTTACGTTGTTATATCTTCAATCAAGTATGCTATTTATTAGTTTATCTTAATTATAATTGCATTTATTCATTAGCTCCTCATACTTTTTAATATAAATATGTATAACTAAATAATGATTTACATCCACAATAAATGACTTTGAACTTAATGTTATTGATAAATAAAAATACGAAATATATACTTTACCCAATATAAACATTTTTTTTTTCCTTTGATATGAAAGAACTTAAAAATTACTAAATGCCATACTTTTTTTTTTTTTTTGCTCTATTTAAGTATTTTTATTATTTTTTATAGAGTTTTGTTAAAAGATGGTGATAAACTAATGAATAGATTGAAATCTAAACTTAGTGAATCTTCTAAAGATATTGTGGATGAAGAGTCTTGTTACCACAAAGTTAGTGCTGAGTAAATATTGGTCAAATCTTAATTTATATTGCTGCTTAATTCATAGCTTAGGTTTATTAGGCCTTTTTTTAGATCAGTCATACTGCATATCTCCAATACTATTCTTTTGTATTATAGTGTGAAGTGTTTAGAGAAAAACTACAAAAAATGCTTACTGCCTTGACAGCTGATGAGATCGCATCAAAAGAGCTTTTAAAAAAAGAAAAGGGAGAAAGACTTGGAGAAAATATAGAAGCTTTTGGGCTACAGACAGAACAATCTCAGTATCAGTCGAAAAAGGTTTGATTAAAAGTATTGAAAATCTTATTTGTATTTGTACTAAATCTGGTTCTCTATAGAAATATTTATTTTTAATCTTATTTTAATGATGTGGTAACATCGCATTATCGTAATGGTGTGTTTATTTTATTTTCAGACCCCATTTGTTGAAAGGGAATCTGTGATGTCTCGCACCAATAGCTTAAAAAAAGCATTTTGGCAGATATTTGACTGTATTGAAACTGGTATAATATTTTTAGTTTCAGTGGTGTATTTAAAAGCCAACTTATGTTCGAATAGAATTTTCAGTAAAAGTTTTTAATAAAATCGAAGCATAGTATGATTTTAAAAGTTTTAAGTGTCATTTTTAAACAATTTATATTAAATATCGTGAACCATTATGTCAATAATAAAAGAAATTTGCTTAAAAATTTCGATATTATAAAATATTTATTCGTTTTTTTAACATAACATGAACTTGTTTTATATTTCTTTGCCATTTTTATAAACACAGTGACAAACTAGTGCAAATAAAACAGCATTAATTGGTTATTAGTATATTAAAGAAGTATAGAAATACAAAGTTCTGCTTCAGATGTATTAGATATATTAATTTGCAGATTTTTACCTTTTTTTTTTTTTTTTTTTTTGATGTTTAACATCAATGATAAAAACTATTCTCAATGAAATGAGAATCAGTGACAACTTCCATTTACATTTAATAAAATCTGTTATAGTTAATCATTATTTGTGTACTATCACTGAAACTTAATTCACAGTTCAAAATAGTCTTGTAAGATCTTACTTATTATTAAAATAATTCTTGGTTTATTTATTTTTTTTATGTATTTATAACAGATTATGTTAAGAGTTTATCATTCTTTTGAATTAAATTCTATTTATTCATTTCAAAATGTTTTCCCCTTTGATGAGAAAAGTTAAATTTTGATATGAGGAAACTTAATTTTTTAATAATTGTAGACATTTGAGTATATTATTATTATTTTTTTTTTTTATGTAACTATTAGGTTTAATGTTTTTTGTAATTGTGAACATTTTAAGATATTTCAGCTATAAAATTCTCAATCCATTTGCTACAATAATGTATGATAAAATGGAAATCACTGTTGAAAAAATGTTAATTATTGTAAACTACTGTTTAAACAGAACTTGAATAAAATATATAAAAATTATTTATTATTATTATTTTGGAACATAACAATAATTTCAGAATAATTTTCTTATTTGAATCCTAAAATTTTTGATTAAAATAGATTTGAATAAAAATTAAAATAATCTTTTTCTTCTTTCTTCACTTGAGAAATGTGTAAAAATGGCTCTTTTCTATGAATATAATTTTTTAATTGAAAATTCAATTTGTTACGATTTAATTTTGACAAATTGCAGAATATATTCCTAGTCAAGCTAGGCTTTAGAGTATATAATTTAATGTGCATGTGTTAATTAAAATTCCATATATTATACTGAATGTGTTTTCAGCTTTAATCTGGATGACTTTGACAATGTCAATTTAAGTAACCACCAAAATTGTTTCCAAAATTTATCATTTATGTCATAAATTTGGTATTAGATTTGAAATTTTTTGTAATATTGTAAAAGTAAACCTTTTTATATGCTATTTTCAGAATTCATTTACTATTTTAAAAAATTTTTATATTATTTATATTTACTATTTAATTTATCTGTTCTTAAAATTAAAAATAAGAAAAACTATTCAGAACTTCTATTTAGGTATCAAATACAATTTTTATTAGCCTATATGTCTATTAAAATGTTTTTACTTCACATTAGTTCAGATGAACAAAATTTTAATTATTTTTTCCCCTCCATAGCTGTTGATGAGCAAAATGCTCAAACAAGGGAAAGAGGTGCTAACAATGGAAAATCTCCACCTTCAGAACTTGTAAATATTTCAACAGATGTAACTTCATCAAGTCAAGAGCAGAGCAGTAATCCTGAGCTAATTACACCAACTGGGGCTGAAGAAGAAAAACTCTCTCGTCCAGACTCTTTCAGAATTCCTTGGGGCTCTTCAATGGGCCAAAGCATTGGTGCTTCGTTAAAAGACACTTTGCAAGTGACTTTGCCTACTATTCATGGTGGAGCCAGTGCTGACAGTTCACCTTGTCCATCACCAGATCCTAATGCATCTCCTGCCATTTCACCTTGCTCATCACCCATTATATACCCTGCAAGATTAGGTCTTCAACTGCCACTCAGTGAAATAGACATATCTCATTATGGAGCTGATAGCACTTCTGATATTAGCTGCTTAACAGGGACCAAAAATAGTAAGTTATTATTATATTGTTAAATGCTGAGAGCAACAGTGTTTTGCATTATTTAGTATATTTTAAAGTATTTTGTTCAATGGCTTATATACCTTATTTACAGGCATATAAGTGTACCCCCTTTTTATACACATTTCTGAAGCATAAAAGTTTATTACTAATCATTATAAGGAACATACTGTATTTCTTTATTTAAATCTACATATACCTAATCTATCTGAGAAAGCACACCTTTTAATATTTGTCAAAACCCAGGCACTCATTTATAGATTAAATGAAGAATCACTAGAAATCTTCTAAATCAGTATCTAAATCTGTTGTTCAACAAACTGTCTTTTGTACCATCCAGTGTATTACTACACATCTTAAGTTTTATTTGAAGCCACACAATGATTTCTGAGATTTCAGCAAGTTCTTATCATTTTCTCAGTTAGGTAGTATCCTTAAATGCCTCTCTATAGCCCTGTTTCCATGTTCTTTAACAGACAATTCCGCATAGTTTTTATGCTATTTTATAACAATGCCGACATTGTTTTAGACCTATACCTTTCCAACAAATGTAAAAAATCAAACAATGGAGGTTTCACACATTTAAAAATTGTTCACTGAAATAAGAAAATTTAAGGAAACTCATTTGTGATCATCGATAACCGAGCATGTGCATTCATTGTTCTCTACATAAAATATTCACACACTCCACAAGGAAACAAGAAAAAAATTGTATAACTCTGAATAGAGGAAATTTTCAGAAATGAATGTAGTAAAAAATGAGTATTGACGTATGAGGCACACAACTTTTCCAGACTTATTTTCGAAGAAACAAATCCATCTTGTGCACAAATCCATCGCAGCAAAAATGCTATTTCCTTTTGTAATTTAAATAATTCTGTTTGAAAGAAATAGTACCATGACTACTTTCATTTTTATTCTGTAAATTTCATTTAATTTTTCACATATTTTGTTACATATTAAAGAAACAAATTGATAATATATAGAAATTGATTGGATATTTTTAATATTCCATTAGTTATATGTATTTTGAAAGTATAAATTTGCCAAGTATTTCTACTCAAATCAATATTTAAATGACGATACAAGTTTTTTAATAATTATTTAATTTTGAATTTTAATGAAATGAGAGTTTAAATTCAGAAGAAAAGGAACAGCAAAAAATTATAACTCATAAAGAGTAATTGAAAAAGAACCTCACAAACTTGTCTCAAAATCTCTTGAACACCAGAAATTTATTTGCAAAATATAAAATATTGTGAAAAACACTGAAAATTTTATTGGTTGAATCAAGACTTATTTAAACATTAAGACATTTGGTGTAGTTCCTCAAAAAGTGCTGTATTAAATAGTTTTTAGAATTAAGTGTACTTGATTTCTTGAAAGTAATGGTTAATAAAAATTTTTACAATAAGTAATTTTATCATAGCAAGTTAGGACATTGGCAGATTTATAATATCTTCTAGGATTTAACTTGCAAACTATTTTTGCTTCCTTTGTTATAATGCTAAGATCTTTGATGTTGATAAACCTCTTTCAAAGAAACTATAATTTTATATAATTTGATGTGCAATTTTCCTGTGCTAACTTACAATAATATTACTTGTTTGTCTTATGTTCTGTGTTGTTTTTTATGTAGACGAAACTGCTCAATCTCCTACTGCTACGCGTCGTATTAGTAGTGGAGCTGTACTTAAATCAGCCACTTTAACTAGTTTGCAGTCTGGTACTGGTGTAGATAATCCTTTAAATTCCTGCCAACCAACTAAAATTTTACCAGAAGTGGATACACGGGAATTTCCTATTATTAATCCTTTGACAACTGTTCCAGCTTGGTCAGAATCAAACAAAGATGTTTCAATAGAAAAGGCTCTTTTACCATGTACTGATGCATTATGTGCTGCAGCTTCACCTTTGATGGATGTGGAAGAGATTCCATTGTAAGATATATTCATTATTTAATTTATTATTCATAACTTTCATTTATTAAAAGGGAAATATAGATTAAATGTTATGAAATGAAAAGCAGGTAAATTATTAGGTTTTTAATAATTTTCTAATGTTAAAAATCACTTGTAATTATATAAAGATTATTTTTTAAACGAAAAGTACTTCCTTGTACAAAATGTTGTATAAATTAAATTCAACAATTCATTCAGTTGCATGACTAAAATATTGTCCTTTTTAGAAAAGTGTTATTTAGTATCTTTAAAATATTTGAAATTAAACCCATGTATACCAATACAAACAAACACACTTTTTATCTTTTTTTTTTTTTTTTTTTTTTTTTTGGTAAATTGAATTAGATAACTCTGGTGACCACCTTTTTGAATTATTCATTACTTAAAATTTTATTATAAGAAAACATTAACTTAAATTCCTGTAAAAATTAAACTCCATGTATACAAGTACACTTGATGTATTTGTATACATGAGTTTAATTCAAAACATATATAGATCTATTTTTGTCAAAAAAAATATATATTGTTACAAATTTTTAAGCATTTTTTATTTTATAAATATTATTTATATCTCAAACAAATTTTAAATACTCAAATTTTGGAGGGGGGTTTCACAATTTATTCTATCTTAAAAATGGCATTTCTAATTATTTGGTGACTTGGCAACTAATAGATACATCTGGAAAAATCCATCACCAAAGCTCTAGAGCCAATATTAAATAATGTAGCCTAGAACCTTCCAGAATGTTGACAAAATTCATAAATTTTCATTCCAAATCAGGTATAAATGCCACCGCCTGAAATAGAAGGACTCAGTTAGTGAAAGCAATCAGCTTTAAATGCCAGTCTAGTTCATTGAAGCTGTTATCTGTCTGAGTGTTAGAGATTCTGTGTGCAGAATATGTTTCCTGTTTTATCAGCTGAATTAGAGCTATGTGGGTTTCTACAACTGGAATATTCTATATCTTGGTGAATTTGCTACCAATAAAAGTCATGTAATTTTCAAGAGATTTTTATATTGAATCTCAACCAGTATGAACCCCAAAGAATTATACAATATACATAAGTAAATTAAAGTATTTTTATCTTAGAAAAATTATTGAAGTAAGATGGTTTCTGATTTATTATTTAAATTTTCAATCTTTGAAAGTAATATAAATATAATGAAGCAATTACCTAGAAAAATCATAAAAAGAAAAAAAAATGCAGAAAATCACAAAGATCATAAAAGGATCACTTTATAACAATAATTCAGTAAAACATTTTTAACTAAATCAAAGATTGTATTCTGTTTATTATTTTGTAACATTAATATATATTTTAAGACATTTGAGTGTATATGAAAAATTTATTTTCAATAATAAAGCAAAAGAAACCTGTTTAAAAACAAAAAAATTGCAGGCTGTAAAAATAACTTCATTTCTATGGATTTTACAACTCAATTGCAAAATTAAATTTCAATTAAGCCTTGTATCCTTTTTGTCATGCCTTTCTTACTTGTAATGTTTTTTGTGTTCACTATGATTGTCCTAACAAGTTTGAAAATCCGATAGTTCATAAGTTTGATTTCCACAGTAAGAAATGGTAGCTGAATTTTCCTTTCATTGTGAATTCTGGTTAAATAAGCAGTCACTTGTTGAGTGACAAAATTACCTTGCATCATTGATCATTAATAATTAATGAGAAAAAAAAAGTAAAAATCCTTACAAACAGTTCTACTTTAATTTGATATTTTATAAAAAAAAAAATATAATATAATAATTTTCATATACTTATAAAAAAAATTAAATCTTGCATTATTAGAATGATATAACTCAGTGATTCCAAGGTACATAGAGATATCAAGGATGATGGGCAAAGCGGCCTCCAATCTAAGCAAGTGCTATGTTTGCCAAGGTCACACACTGAATACCATTTGTCTCTCCTTCAGTCATAGGGGACATGTTCAAGGAATTTCCACCTCTTTTACGTTCTTAGTGTCTGTCCTCTGAGCTGCCCTTGTTTCACAGTAAACAATAACACATGAGGATGAGAAGGGCAACATTCCTTCCTGTTTTTCTTCCGATTGCTCAGATCATCTGAGTCAGTTATCTCACTAGTGGTCATTGTGCAGGTAGTGTTTTAAAAAGATGTAAATTTCATTCATAAGAATGAGATTAGATTTTCGATTGGAAAAAAGCACTAATGAAAGTGTTTATAAAGATTTTGAAATGCGTGGAAAGAAGAGGAAATGCTGCAAATACAATGCTATTTGGATTTTGGCTTCACCTCAATAGAAGTCAATGCTAAAGAGACCACTGCATAGGATCTGTTAAGTTCTGTCGTCCAAGATAATGAATCCGAGTAAATTATTTTAGCACCTTCAAACAATGCATCCCAACATGATTGTCAAAGCATGGGAATAGTTTAGCAAAAAAGTTAAAGATTTGCACCAACAAAAGAATGTTTTCCCTTAACAAACTTCAGTGCCAAAAACACTTCAGTGCCATAAACATTAACACATTCAGTGCCTTTTTAACATTTAAGGTGATAGCAGAATATTGAAATGCAAAAAGGCCTATATTATTGCTGATCAATTAATTCTACCATCTACATGGCTAATATAATAGAAGGAAAAAATGTTTGAAACTTCTGAAATCTCTTTGTTGAACAGTACCATTAGTTGAAGAATACAAGGTATGGCTCAGGATTTCAAAGATCAATTGATAGGGGGGAAAATGAAAGGAAATGAATTTGGGCTGCAACTGGATGAGGCCACAGACAGCAATAAGGATGCACATCTCATTATCTGTATAGATTTCATTGATTGTTGGTTGCATTGTAATTGAAGACCTTTTGTTTTGTAAAAGTATTACTGAAAGTGCACCGGCTGAATATTCATGAAACATTTATGACAGAAAAGGATTTAGATTGGACAAAGTGCATCAGTGTGTGCACTGATGGTGCTCTCTCGATGTTTTGTGAATATGGAGGAATAAAGGTGCTGATTCGTCACAAGGTCCTTAATTGTTTGTGGATTCATTACATCATTTATTGAGAAGTACTTGCATCAAAGTCTTTGGGAAAATTAATTCTGAATCCATTCTAGAATAAGTAATAAACTTAATGAACTACATATAAACTATGTCTCTTAAAGACAGGTTTGTCAAAAACCCTAATTGAGGATTTGTAAGCTGAGCACACGTCTCTTTACTGGCTTACAAATTGCAATATACTATCTCATACCTTTGAACTTCTACAAGAAATTTACAATTTCTTGAAAGAAAATGCTCATGTGAATGCCAACAGTTTTGCAAATCCTGACTTCCTGCTTAATCTGTCATATATGTGCGCAATATATTAAAAAAACTTAATGCTTTGAATGTTTCTCTTCAGGTTCGTAATGTTCATGTATTAAACTTTGGAGAGGATTTTTATATTCAAGAAGAAACAACAGATGTGAAAAATAAATGATAATGGAGGCGAAGATTATTTTCTTGTATGTGGTGTAGTGGAGATGATCTTTCAGATGATATGCTGACACTTTTCATGGAGCATTTATCATAATTAACTGACTAGTTCTCAAAGTACTTCCCAGAGGACCGAACCAAAAAGTATGCTTAGATTCAAGATCTATTGCTTAATGAAACTACAAAAGAATATACTTCACACAAAGAAAATCTAAGTTATCAAGTGACAAAAGCCTGAAAACGAAATTCGCCTTTTGGAGTTGATATTTTGGATATCTTGGATATCTATATAAAATGAATACCCTATTCTAAATGTAAAATTGATGAGGGTTCTTATTTCATTTCAACTTCATATCTTTATGAAGCTGGATTCTCAGCAGTTGTTATTATGAAGAATATCCTTCAAAAATTAATGTTGAAAGAGAAATGAGAGTATTTGTGCCAAGCTTTATTCCACGACTTAAAATATTGTGCAGTAAACAGCAAGCTTTAGTGTCAGGCTAAAACAAAACACATATAATAAGAGAGTTTATTAAGTCATTTTACTGTTAAATTTTATTAATATGTTTTCCTAGTAATTATTGCTTGATTTTTTAACATAATTTTTATTATGCTTATACCTTACTATTTCTCTTATTTTCTTTACTGTCTTACAAATTAGAAATATAATATTACATGTAATATGTACTACAAATAAATAGTATATGACGAGAGTGCTGTGAGAAAATTCTAATTCTCTTAAAGGTGCCATGACTTTCTGAACCCCTGATATAACAAACTTATTATATCCTTTAATTTTAGTTAAAAGGTGTAAAGAAAATAAGATAGGTGTGTAATATTATTAATTATAATTTAACTTTACAAATCCTATTTATTGAATAATTTGAAAAAATTGTTTTAATAATTTCATATTGTAAAATAGAAGTGCTTTTATTAATTGAATATGTATGTATTGTATTTTCATGTATATTTATTTAACTTTTCATTGATAATTTTGTATGTATTGAAGTAAAAAATTTTTATTAGGGAAGGATTTGATGAGAGATGTGTCATGAATAATTATTTTGGGATTGGAGTAGATGCAAAAATCACATTAGAATTCCATAACAAAAGAGAAGAACATCCTGAGAAATGCAGGTATTCTTTCCTTTTTATTAATGGATAGAAGATATTTTTGTATTAGAAATTTTCTAAAGAAAATTATTAAAGCATCATAAAAAGTGAACTAATTATACTTTAAGTTGAAAGCAACTAAATTTTCTAATTCATAAAATAGCTATCTGTATATATTAATATGGCAATAGTATTATATTGAAAATCTTTATAAATTGAATATGGCAATAGCATTATATTAAATACCTATAAATTGGTTGTTTATTTTATTTTGCAGGGCTTTCATTTTCATATAAATTTTAATGATTTTAAATGATTCATATAATTAGAAGTTTTCTGGTATAACTATGACCATTTGATAGAATCAGTGATATTTAGTATTTTTTCATGAGTTATAATATATAATATAAATTTTTTCAACTCACAAAAATGAGAAAGATACAAGACAAACAATGTTAAATTCTATACCATTAATTCATAATATTTTCTTTGTTTTGGTAATTATGCTTAAAAATATTTTAACAAGCAAGTTTATTACATTTTGTAATTTGTTTATTCATATTTGTCTTTTCATTTATTCATATTATTTATTAAAACTAAATAATTTGTTTTAAACCTTGATAGGAAAAGTTCAATGAAATTATCCGCTTCTATTGGTCATTTAAATTTTAACTGCCCTCCTATCTGAATATCTTAGCTTAGCTATAAACATTTTGTGTATTATTATGAGTAATATCTTCTAAAATTAATTGTGCATTCTATTTAAGCAAAAAACAGACTGTTTTAGTCTATTAATGTTAGCAAATTTTATAATTTCTAAATTAAATTTATGGATCAGTTTCTCTTAATAACTTTTAATTATCTCCAAAATTTATTTTTATATAATATTTTCTATTAAAAAAATTTTGAAATCTTTAACTTTTTCATACTTTGACACAGCTTTCACATTATTGATTGATTACTGTGCCTGCCAGGAACTTAAAACAAGTTTAGGATTTACCAGATTGTTTTTAATGTCATAATTTATTCAGATTTTTCTTCATTATGTTTGATAATGAAATTATTTTTATCCATTCATTCTGATTTGAAAGCATAATTTATCACATTCATTGAATATGTTTGGACTGTATGGTTCAATTTCAAGTTAATTCTGTTTTTAATAAGTTACATTTTTCTACGTTAAAAATTAGTAGTTGCTTTTTTTTTCTATGTTAATGCTATAAATTATTTTTAATATCTGACACTTTTAAAATTCAAAGAATATTCATAAGTTTTAAATGTATTTCTTAAATTAAAATTTCATCAAAGAAACAAAATTACATAATTTTCATACCAGAATATAATTCTAAAAAATAACAATAATTGTATTTCTTGTTAGCTTTGCCATAACTGTTTATATGCATGGAATATCATTAATTTGAAAAAAATAATTGAACCCTTTTACTTATATAAAGTATTTCTTGAAAACTTATATTTTACTGTTCTTAGAAGGGAAAAAAACTTAAATAATTGATCTTTCTTCTTCAAAATATAATACACCCAGTCAATTAAAAAATATCAAAACTGAATTGATTTAAATGGCAAGGAATTAATGATATTTTATGATTTATAATTCTGTTTAATTTCTGCTATTTCTATAAAAGTAGGAATAAGCTAATTTTGTACTATCTGAATGGATTGTAGAATTTTAGATAACTGTTAAAAAGTATTTCAGCAAGCAAGTTTTTGTTTAGTATCTGAAATATATGGTGATCACTTTTTATTATATTATTTATTATAAACTTAATAAATCTTTTTGCTTATTTCCATCTTTTTTTTCCCATGTTAATCTTGTCAATAATTTAGGACTTTTTATCTTTCTAATTAATTTCCGCATTGATACCTAATTCTATAATTGTAACTTATATTAATGTAATATTGAATTGTAGCTTATATTAATGTTGTTAATCTGTATTTAAATTACTACATTGCAGTTTATTGCTTGATAAGCATCCCAATATAATGAATATTAAAAGTCAATTTGAAGTATAATTTTATGCAATTAGAGAAAAATTAGAAGCACATTAAAGTTCTATTTGGTTCAGATAATTAGCTATTCTTATAACATATTCATATATGGTTATGGAAAAATAATATACTTTTATTATTTTATCTTTACTTATTCTTTCCTACTTTACTCTTTTACTATCTTTACTATTTCTTCAGTTTTATTAACATTTTAATTAACAGTACTGAAAAAAATTTAGGTCTGCCATATATAAACAAATTATTCTTAAATATGTGCCCTTAATTGATCCTAGATATTTGCATATGTATAATTATGCTGCAGAAAAAGAACTACACACCAATTATTTTACGAAACTTCTTGCCAGAAAAATTGTATTTTAACATTCTTAGTATGAAGTTTTCTTTTTGTGTAGTATGATTGCTAAAGTAAACAATGCTAAAATAATACAATATTTGTTTTTGAAATAGCTTGATATTGTTTGCCTTTATATAAAAACTAAAATAAACTTTTGACTGACTTAATTGATTTTTTTCACTTTCAATAAATCAATTAATTTTAAAAGGATGGCAGGGTCCCTGGTATGATCCTACACCCAGAGAGGATCATACCAGGAGATATCCTCCCTGGATCATATCTCCTGGTATCCTGGGATATGCTAAGAAACAGGTTGGTCTTATGTAGAACAGGTTGGTCTACAATAGATCATCCTCTTCTCCTAAATCAAAATTTTCTTTTTATCCTTAGTTGCAATTTATACTTATTTCAGATTTAGTAGATGTAATTTAGTTATTTGTAAGTAAATTATCCTTCTGTAATGCAACTTTCCTGATTTTTCCAGGCACCTTTAATAATCTCTAATAAAATATATCACAAACTTCTATAAAACCCATAGTTAATGTTTTTTTATTTATTTTTATCTATACTTCCAGAATTACATTTTTATTTCTGTAAGGCAAATTACTTTTTCTTTGGGGATATTTTTATCTACTTATAAAAAAGCATAATATATTTCAGTTAGATATAGTCCTCATCATTATAATGTAAATATCATTCATCCAGATTGACCCTTTTCTATTAAAACCTTATTTTTATTCATTATAATTTCTTTGGAAAAAACTTTTGAAATTCTCAAAGAATATTTCTAATAAAAAGAATCATTTATTCTTAAATTCACCCATTAACTCATTAATGCTTCAGAGCTAATCTATTCATTGAAGCAACCATGACTGTTTTAAAATAATTGAAAAATTTTGATTTCCATTCAGTAATATTCTGTATTGTATTTCAATTTTTAATCTTCAACAAATTGGTTTTCCCTTATTGTTATAATTCTAAAATAAATTTTAGATTTCCTTTTTAATTCAAGTGTTTAATAAGGGAATTTTGCTTATTTTCTTTCAACTTTAAATTATTTCTCACAAATTTCAAAGATTTGAGTAGTGTCTTAGTAACAAAATTGCATTGATATGATTTTAACAATTATTTTTCTTTTGATTAATATTTTCAAATGTTTATACTTTTGACATACCACATAATATAATTTTATTTAAATAAATTTATACGTGTGCTTTTAAGTACTATGGTGTGGTTCGTATATCTTGATTATCATTTTAGTTATAATGGAAAATCTCTTATTCTCTGTATGCATACTTTCCACTAACATATAGTAAAACTTCAGAAATACTTTCTTTTAGGTCACGAACAAGAAATTTAATGTGGTATGGTGTACTAGGAGGTAAAGAGCTTCTACATCAAACATTCAAAAACTTGGAACAAAGAGTTCAACTAGAATGTGATGGAAAACAAATACCTTTGCCTCCTTTGCAAGGCATTGTAGTATTAAATATCAACAGGTTTGTAAACACGTTTTTGACGTGTATTTTCGATATGTTTTGCTTACTTAAATCACTGTTTCTGCTTTTTCATTAATTTTTATGTTTGCTAACCTGACTTATAATATTTATTATTAAGGAAGTAAAATATTTCATCAAGTATTTGTAATTGGAATATTATTCTAAAAAATGCTAGAGATTTTGCCATTTATATATAATATTGCTTTTATTAATTAAACATAATTAAATTTTTAATTTCTCAACTTTCTGGTCAGGTATTTAATAATTAAGAAGACATTTACAAGGTATAATACTTTTTGAAAATTTTATTTATCAATAAAATTCAGAAATTTCCAATTTTTCATTCAATTGGAATCTTTGTGTTTGAAACTAAATTTCTTGCTATTTATGTGTTTTAAATTTAACTTAAAGTACATATCTTAAACTTTTAAAAAATATAATTTCTGTCTATGTTTTATTATATTAGTACAAATTAAATTACATTTTTCTATACTTTTCAAAACTATTTTTTATTGTCAACTTACATTACTGTTATATTTATTTTCTTTATGTACAATTATAGCTCAGAATAAAATGATTTCAGAAAGCAACTAATAAAAAGTATTTGATCTTAATCATTGATTTAACCAGAATTGTGCAGAATTTATATTTTAGAAGGCATGCTGAATTATTCTGATAATTGATTAGTATTTTAATTGCTGTTACAATCATTGAAAATCATCTATCTAAATATTCTTTTTTACATTTTTGATAAATTTTGTGTCAATTTCAATCCAGTTTATTGTGCACTCATTTGAAAATTTTAATTTAGTTATGGAGGAGGATCCAATTTTTGGGGTGGAACAAAAGAAGATGATGTGAGTATATTTTAGATCATCACTCTTTGCAAATGAAGGAAAAAGGCTGAATTAAATAACTTTGTAACATTAAAAGTAGTTTTCTGTGAATATTCCCTAAAATCAAGATAATATAGTTGTATTGCAAATGTGTGTGCACGTGTGTATGTTATAGTAAAAATGATTAATCCATTGATAATTCATAATCGCCATTAAATTTGGTTAAAGTGATAAATTATTAATTATTGAACTTTCACCAGTAAATATATATATAATCCCCAATTAAAAATGAGCAGTGTGATAAATTCTGATTATTGTGCAAAAAAATGTTATTTTTATTCAATATATATATATATATATATATATATATATATATATATATATATTGAAATGTTAAACATTTCATCCTTAAAAATTCGAAGAACACCATGATTTATTCCAATAAAACCGACAATTATTTTTTAATTGAAATAACAGAGGCTCTTTTGCATGTAAACATCATTTAGCAATTTTCATATTAGAATCACCTATTTCGCTGTTGGCTTTATCAGAAGCCTGTTTTTTTAAGTTTTATGTTACTTGATGGAGTCATTTGGAGAAACTTCATATTTAATATACTTCAAAATAACAATGACTCACAGTCAGTAATCAGATCATGAAAGAAGCTTATGCAATATGGCTAAATTCAAAAATTGTGCGTGGAAACAGCCAATCTGCAAGTATGGTTCAGTGTGCAAGTTAGAGTGTTAAAAAATACTGTTTTTGATTGGAAAGCAATAAAAGGAATAAATGGTAAGAAGAAATGTTTTGTATGGCATATGATAAGCAAGTCATATGCCATACAAAATATTCTTTCATAAGTTATCCTTACGAAGAAATGTTTAGGATATCTTTAAGAGAAAATTTGAAAATATTTTTTTTTTTTCCAAATGACTTCTTAGAACCGACCGGAGAAATTCAGTCTTCTGATAAAACAGTGAAATAGAAGATGATTTTAATTGTGAAACTTAAGAATCCATTGCTAAATGATTGTTTACATGCAATTAATTTTAAGATTTAGAATGAGATTGATGAAGTAATACATTTTAAACAGACGCATTCTAAGTAAGAGAGAATAAGTAAGAAAATATAGGAAAGTATTAAAGAAGGTTTAGAATCATAGATAAAAATGACATTGAAAATTTCAAATATTAAAACTTCTGGTAATATTAGTAGCATAGTGAAACTACAAATATAAGAAGTAAACAGAACAAGAAGTAACCAATGAAATTTATTAGCGATATCAGAAATTACAAACTACAACATTTATATTTTAGGAACAAAACAAAGAAAGTTTTACAAATCATACGACAAAAATCGGTTCACAATTTTTGAAGACAAATTAATTTTGGTTGATGAATTTCAAGCAATATAGCTTTTAGGTTTGTATTAGAAAATCATCTTTCTGAAAGTCATAGATATTAACAAAGTGTTTGCAAAGCAGAATGCAAATCCAGCAAGCACAAATATAAAAAATTGCTAATCCTGAATGTCATAACAGTCTTAATGTATCAATAAGTAAACTTACCAAGTAAATAAATAATATTTTTAGGGTTTGTTTGTTCTGACATGAGAAAATTGTTTTTAAGTTCTAATAAACTAAATTTTATACTTTATTCAACTCTTTAATTAACAAGGCATAAAAATTATCTATAAATACTAGTTGATATTTAATTTACTAATTTGCTTACAATATAAATAAATAAAGTACTAACTGAAATAACAAGCTAAGCTTCATTTTATTTTTAATCACTTAGATCATTTTGTATTTTTCAATACCATTTATGCCTGATTTATTACTTTTGCTATTATCTAAAACGTCTGTCTTAAATTGTCTACTGAAATGTACAAATGAGCCTCTTTTGTTCATAATTTAAATTTATAAATTTAAGCCATCTTGATGTTATTCAAGTTCATAATTAACAAAATGTTTAATATTATTTAAATTTTTAATTTTTTTTAATTAAAATATTTTTTCTAAAATAATTAGAATTTATCACATTCCCTATTACCAGAAGAGCATTACTTGTACAAGGTTTGGCTATTAATTTCCAGGACTGACATTACTGTAGTAGAACAAAAAGCTGGAAGATGGCATTAATAATTGCATATTGAAAAGCTTTTTCTTGCGCATGTGTAACGCAATTCATGTCATTCTGAAGTGTTTCTCGTGAAAAGGCACATTGAAATGTAACCCTTATACTCCTGTTGTCTAAGTGAAAATGGAGCAAAAAAATAAAAACATTAAATTTTGCTTCAAATTGGGCAAGACAGCTGCAGAAACTTACAAAATGTTAAAACAAGTTCACGGCGAGGAAGTATTATCCCGCTCAAGAACTTTTGATTGGTTTAAATGCTTTTGGGGCTGGCCCAAAAGCATTAAAGATGATCCACACACATTTCGGCTGCAGTCCATATGCACGCCAGAAGCAATTGAAAAATTTGTGATATGGTGAAATGTTATCATCGATTGATTATTCGAGTACTCACTAATAAACTGAACATGGTCAAAGAGACGGTTTGGCGAATTTTGATGCAAGACATCGGCAAACACAAGATTTGTTCCAGATTCGTTTCTTACCAGGTCATGTTAACCGCTTTCTTCAATTGCGAGAAACTCATTCATTCTCCTAACATGACTATCAATGGACGGTTCTACACAGAAGTTCTTGACCGACTTCGAAAACGAATTTGTTGAGTAAGGCCTCATTATCAACAAAATACGAGTTGGCTGCTGCTACATGATAATGCCCACCCACACATTGGGTTTCCTGTGGGGCGATTCTTAGCCTAACATGGTGTCATTGAGATGCAGAATCCACCATATTCTCCAGACCTACCAGCTGCAGACTTTTTTCAGTTTCCTAATGTAAAACATTTGCGGAAGGTAACAAAATTTCAAGATGTCAAAGCCATCAAGAAAACTGTAACGTCACTATTAAAAAGCATTCCAAAAGAGGATTTTAAAACTTCTCTCTGAAATTAGTACTACCGAGCACAGACGTGCATTACGGCTGATGGCGGTTGCTTCAAATCATATTAAATGGTTATGTGTTTAACTTTTTTTTCTTCTGAATTATTCTAAGAGTCCTGGAAATAACCAGACCTTTTATTATGATATTTCTTATTTTGTGGATAACTGTTTTAATAGTTGTCAAAAAAGCAATTATATTTAGGAAAATATATGAATATTTAAATACTTAAGAGTTTCATGTAAATTTTCCCAGTTATTGTTTGACAAATGTATATTGTTAATGACATGTATACTATATAGGTATTTTGTGCTCCAGCATTTGATGATAAAATATTAGAAGTAGTTGCTGTTTATGGTACTGTTCAAATGGCTGCTTCAAGAGTTATTAATTTACAACATCACAGAATAGCACAGGTTATTTCAGTTTTATTTTAAATATTTGTAATATTTAATATTTTATTTCTTGATGTTAAATTTTGAAATTATAGATTCTCAGTTTTTATTTTCATATATAATGGTTGTATTTAATTTCTATTAACAGTGCAAATCAGTAAAGATCATTATTAAAGGTGAGGAAGGGGTTCCAGTTCAAGTTGATGGAGAAGCGTGGATACAATCACCTGGATATATTCGAATTGTTCATAAAAATCAATGTCAAGTCCTTTGTAGAAACAGGGTGAGACAATATTTTGTGTGTTCATATAATTTTTTATTTTTGAATGATTTAAAGTCTGTTGTGAGATTACTATTTATGTGTGTGTTAATTGTTATTCTATGTTTTGTCCAATTTGCTTTTTATGAAGTAATCATTTAACTTTTAAGTAAAATAAAAAAAATAGCTCATTATAAATTTAATTGATAAATCTAAACTGCTTTTAGATAAATTGTTTAAAAATAAACAATTATCTAAATGAAAGAGACAGAAATAAATTTGAAACTATCAATCAAAGGCATTCAAATATTTCATGTACTCCTCAACTCCTCACTTGAGAACATTTTTATCTCCTTTTTAACTGTTTCTTGCAAAAAAAATTTTAAAGTTTTTCATTGATTTCAAGGAATAAATGGGTTTGGATTGTTTGAAATATTTCTCTATAAAAGATATTTGGTACTGGAGTTAACTACTTGAAGATTTTTAAAATTTCTTTACTGTAACTTAGAAATCTAGATTAAAATTTCAAAAATTTTATCAAAAAACTTCAGTATTATCCTTGCATACATAATGAGACTTTAGGTTAAATATTAATACTGTACAACTATATCAATCACTAAACTGTCACATATTTTTGTCTATTATATAGGTGCAGTTAATTGAACATAAATGTTTTATAAACCAAAATTTTTTATTCCTTTTAAACTCTTTTTTTTTTTTTTTTTTTTTTTTAAGGGTTGTACCATTTTTATTTCATTCGTTTTTAACTAGTTATATATCCTCAATAGTACTCATATATGCAAAGAAATGCTTGAGTAAAATTACAAAATTTTAAAAAGATCTTTGCAAATAACTAATTGTAATACTAGATTTCCATACAACCTGCATTCTTCAAAATTATCTCTTAAAAATCCGAAATCAAGAAACATGCATTAAGGCATGTGTCATAATAGATTTTCATTTATTTTTATATGAAATATAACTGTAATAAACTCTGAATATAAGCATGAAAAACATTGTATTCCTCCATTTCACAGCAAATGGAAGCAACTGTTAAAACTTGGCATGATAAGAGAAGCTCTGGTCGCTCTATACCATTAAGCCCTTTATCAGATGAAGAAACTCAGTTAGTTGGAAGTTTTACAGAAATTGCTTTGTCTCTCATTAGAAAGCAAGTATCTTTAAAATTTTAATATCTATTATGTGAATGTAATGTGAAAATTAAAATTATTTTATATAATTATTTTCTGTATTTAAATATCAAAGCTTTTTCACTGAATTAAATTCCAATGTCTCAAAGTAAAAATATCGAATTGTAAAAAGGAATTATTTTCTAGAAAAATTTTAATATTTCAGTCTCATTGTATAAGAACTGGAGAAAATTTCATTCATAAATTGATTGGTACAATACCGGTAATTTCATATAACTGCTTATTCTCTTTTTCAAATTGTTGACAGGTACACAAGTTAAGCTTTATTAATTTTAAAATTACTATTGCCATCTTTAGATTACAAATATTATATATTGATTGGCGAAAACATTTTTGTGTGGAGCTTACACAAAGATAAATTACCTTAAAAAAAAATCTATAAAATATGACATTAATTGTAATCTGTTAGAAAGTCATTTTCTTACAATTTGTTACTATTGTAAAATCAGTTATGAAAATGAATTTTCTTCATTTAGTTGTAAAATTTCATCTGTATATTAAATAGTAATGTTCAAGAAAAATTTAATATTTTATAAGTAACACTTAAATAAATATTAAAAATTTATAATGTTTTTTAATCTTCAAGATATTTTATGAAAGTTAGATTGGAATTCTTATAAGATTAAAACTAAATAAGAATATTACAGCATGTAACAAATTTTAATCACAATCAAGAAGAACATTACAACCAAGACATATGTGATAATCAAATGTAGCATATCATTCATTTTGTTTTTTTTAATTTATTCATTGTTTATTACAGTATTAAAGTTGCTGCTATATCTGTTTCTATGGTTGAAGATGAATTATTACCAGTAGCTTTGCAAGTTGCCAATTACATTGAAAAATTATATCCTGGTGGCAAGCTTATTGAAGGGGTGAGTCAAAATTATTCATTTGGCATGTGTGTATAATAAGTGTGTGTGATGAATGGGTTAAAATGTTTTCTTTAATGAAAAATAATATTCATATCTAATCAAAAAACAATTTTTTTTTTCAATAAAACAATTTCAGTTTTATTTTGATTTATCAAATTTTTATTATTTGATTTAAAAAATTCCTCTTATCTAACATGATATTCATCTATTCGTTAATAAATATTCTAGTTTTCTTGACATTCCATTCGAAACAATTAAGTTTAATTGCATTATAGTTATGTTTGTGTTTATGATTCTTAGTTATAAGTTTATATCTTGTTATATCTTAAATGAACGTCATTGATGTATTTAATTTTCCCTGTGAATAATCAGCATAGTATTACTCCTACACATATTCTTTACTAAAGATACAATCATTTAAACCTATTTTTATGTGATGTGATACTAGTGTTAGTTTACCTTATATGATGCCAATGAAACCTTCAAAGACAAATATTCTAAATGTATTTGTTCCTCTCCCTAGATAAATTTCTGTATATTACTTAAAAGCTCATTCATTCACACTTTCACCTTTAAAATGTACAGGATTTGAATATATAATTTAACATATCTATATAAACTTTTTTAACTGTCTTGTCTGAAATAATTCCAGTCACAGCATTAGGGTTCCAAAATTATCCCTAGTATCACTCTGGATGATTTTTTTTAAATTGCAAAATATTTTAATACCTAAGCATGTATCAGAAGAAGTTTATTTTGGCTTCATCTTTTTGTCATACTCTACTCTTTCTCAAAAAAAAAATATATATACTGCCTTGTGCTCACTTCAATTGATGCCAGCACCTTATTGAAGAATTCAAAGGATTTTTGCTTATATTTCCAACTCATTAAAATAACTTGAGATTTAAAGGGTTATGCTTGGGAAAAATGCTAGATAACTCATAAATTGTGAACTATTTTGCATTTCTTAGATTCTTTCTTTTTAAAAATGCTTAAGAGCTTTTAACTGTTCCATACACTCATTTGTTGAGTCTTTATCACCATAATTCAATTCAAAAATGACTTCCACTTCAATATGTACAGTCAGAGAATGAAACCTAATAGTTTTTTCCATTTCATTTCAAGGTCAGTAGCTTTCTACATTCTTTAAAAATTTCTCGACTAATTCAAGCCATGCAAGCAAATTAATGGTTGATGCTTTGATCTTCAATGGTTTGTGAATTTAAAAGCTTTTAATGGTTCGGAATCCACTGTGAACTGTAGGTCTCAGTCTTGTTTTCCTTATGTGCAAAATAATGGCTGTTGAGCAACAAATAAAACAAAAATGAAGCAAAAAAAAGTTGCCAAATTTTTTTAAAACAAAAGCACAGATTAAATAAAATTTATATTAATAAATTATAAAAAAGTTTTAGCCTTAAAAAATTAATTTTATTTTATTTATTTATTTATTTTTTTTATTTATTTATTTATTTATTTATTTATTTTTTTTTTGCAGCATTGTTTTTAAAAAGTGAATTAAGTTATCAGTGTTATAACATCAATTTTATTTTCATTTTTCTGTTTTCCAGTCGCCATTCTTATTATGATTTTTAGAATATAAATTAACTGAAATTATATACACAGATTCTATAAGTTGGAAGTATAGTTAATGTGTCGTGTGGTTTTTTTGGATACTTTATATATTATATATGATAGTGTGTCAAAACTCTTCTTTGCATGAATATAGTTGTGTGAGTGAGTTAAATAATAAAATTACACATTTGATTGCTTATAAAGATGAGACTGGTTGAAAAAGCATCATCACACACAGCATTGGCATGACAGCCCTTTGTGGGCCTGGGCCTTCCTCAGAAGCTTTTCCCAATTTGGCTTTCTCCCTGCAATTGATCTCCAGTTCTTCACTTTTAGGATGGCAAAGTCCTCATTCACACAATCTTTCCATCTCTTTTTGGGCCTTCGTCTTCGTCTTTTCGTTCTTTTTGGGCTTGGTCTTTTATTAGAGGGGATTACATTAAAAACTTTTAATGCTGTTTGTTCTGGGCTCATTCTTACTACGCGCCCTGCCCATCTCATTCTGCTCAGTTTTATAGACTTGATAATATCATTGTCATTAAAAATCTTATATATTTCAAAATTGTATCTTTTTCTCCAGATGTTATTATTGAGAACAGCACCAAAGATGGTTCGCAGGACCTTCTTTTCAAAGGTCGCTGATATCTACTCTTCATTTTTTTATTAAGGTTCATGTCTCAGAGGCATAAGTCAAAATCGACTTGATCAGTACCTTATACAGTAAGATCTTTGTCTTTCTTTTTATTAAGTAGGATTTCAATAATGCTCTTAAACCAAAGAAGCAGCGATTGACTGCAATAATTATTTTCCTAATTTATGTCATTTTGGTAGTTTATTTCTGATCCTAGATATGTGAAATTCTTCACAGATTCAAATTTTAAAGAATCTATTTAAAAAAATTTAGGGATGGTTTCCATTCTACCACAATACATATATTTTGATTTCTCCAATGCCAAAACATTTTCACCCAGAGCAATTCTAGATTTTGCAATAATGTCCACATCATCAGCATAAGCTAAAATCTGCACTTATTTACTAAATTGAAAAAGCATAATAAACCTATTTTAATATCAGTGGACATGTTACCATTGATTGATATTCAAGCTAAAAATGTGTTTTGAATAGTTCAGAATCCATTTTAAATAGGTTTCTGTCTAATTATAGCCTTCATGTCAAAAAATGACCATAAAAGAAACAAAGCCAAATGAACTTGAGAATAGGAATTCTTCATATTGCAAATCATAATTTTATTGTTTATAAAATGAGGAGTACCTATTTCTAGTTTAAGTATCTAATTTGTATAGAATTAAAAAAAATTAATTGTAGAAAAATGTATTTCTGCTTGTTAATCGCTCATAATAATTATTTACTTTTACAAAAAGTTTGTATTAACAATATCATCTGACTTTATAAAGCTATTTCTTATTTAAATTGAATTTTTATTGATATTGAATTTATATTTATAAAACATCTTTCAAAATGCAATTGTTTATGCAAGTATTTTAATTTTAGAATTCTGCAAGGCAAGTAATTACTGATCTTGTTATTGCTGTGCGACATTTAATGCAAGAAGTATCCACCTATCTTAGAGAAAAAGGTGATACTTTGGTAAGTAATTTTCAGATTTTAATAATTAGCTTTCATATTTTTTAAAAGCATTAATAAATTTTTGGTACTATCTGATAATAATATACTCCCTATTATTTTCGATATTTTATGCAGTATTAGTTAATAATTTTGTTTATGTCAAAAATATTTATTGATATACTTGCAGTTACCTCATACTTATGCTTACTTTTGTTTGATACAATTTTTGACCCCGCTGATGAAAGATCTTTTATCTTAAATTCCGAAATTCCAGAAATCTTTGATTATTATATAAATATATTTTTAAACTCTTTGGAAGAAAATTAGGCTTTCACAATTTACCACTTTTTTTCACAAATTTGTTTACAATTTTCTCTATGGTGTTCCAAATAAGCTCTGGTTCACTTAATGCCAAACTGATTACTAAATGGTAGATGTTGAGATTTTTATTTCAAAGTTGACGATTCTTTTTGATTATAGATATTTGTAATCATTTGGAATTAATTTATGACTATAAATCCTGATAAATTTTGCCCTCTCGTTCAAAAATATACTAAAAACATCAATCAATTCAGTGAGTTCTATTTAGAAAATTCATTTATAAGTAAAAAAGTTAACTTTTTAAAAAACTATCTTTTGTAAACTTTTAGTTTCAAACATAGAGGAACATGGTAGTTTAAAATATGCAGAGTTCCCACAAACGTTAAAAATACCAAAGATTTTAGATTCCTTTTGTAAAATGTTATAAGTTTGAAAGTATTTGTCCATTAAACATAAAATTAGGAAAATTAGATTAATATAGAATATAAAGTTAAATATTTTGCTTTTAATGATTTCTAAATATTATATATTTTAATTTAGAAATAGTTTAATTTAGGATACATTTTATTTGGAAGTAGTACAAGGTGATTTATGTTTTGGGGAAACAAATAGCCTCTTAAAGTTACAAGCAACAATGTTATACACTTTTCAGTTTGGTATTCTTATAAGGATGTTGTTAAAATTAGAATAATCTTCTTTCAAAATAAATTTATTTTGCAATATTAATCATATTTTCAAATTTATATTAGATTGACTCATATGCACTTAAAATAGTCACAAAACCGCCAATTATTGTATCTATTTTATTTGATTGTTTCACTGTCCCAATTTAAAGCCAATCTTATTTATTGACTGGCTAAATGTATGTTACTTGTTTGATGTTGTGTATTATATGTGGAATTCAGAACAAATATCAAAACATTGGTTTGCGATAGAATAATTCAATATTATATGAGAAATTATGTAAATAATTTTATAAATATTGATATATATGTAAACATTTTAGTATAGAAGCTCTGGTAAGTATAAACTGTTAGAACGATATAAGAATAGAATTCTTTAAGACTATGATAACTTTTAAATGTGACTTTTGTGAAAAAAAATATATTAAAATCAATAATATTGTGATGCTTTGCACTTGCTCAATTTATTTGATTGAATCTTAAAATGGAAAGTAAATTAAATTAAGTAGATGTTAGTCGACCTGAATTTTGAAATCAAGTTGAATAATAATACATGAATGTTTATCTGTTGAAAATTTTATTTAAATGTGATCATGGAAATGAATACTGTTTGGGGGCACTTTCATTAAAATAGTGGCATTAACAGAGGAGTGCCACATACTGGAACTATGTCTACACATGTATAAACCAAAAACCTCATTCTCCTCAAGTCTTGTGTGATGCAATTTCCATCATTGGTCTCCACTTTAACTTACCTCATGTAAGTAAACATTGAGCTGTTCTATCAATGTTGAAAGGTATTCCATGCAACTTTATAGTTCTACAACTAAGCAATGAAAATGTCTTGATTCAACATTCTTCACAGAGAATGTTACACTGAACCGCGTTGGATTTAAGGTATAGCTTATAGGAATTGTTTTTTCGCAAAAGATTTAAAAATATTACTATACCCATTGCATGCTTTCTGACATCACTTTGTATCGATCTTTGTAACTTTTTAAGTAGATATGTCTGAAACAGAATGTTTGTAAAAAATGTTCCTGAAATCACAAATTGAAAGTTGAATACATTAACATAAAAAACAAATCATTTGGTGTAGTATCTATAGTTGAAAAATGTACTTGCAGTTAGAATATCATCATGGTAATCAAAATGAGCCTTATTTATAGTTTTCAGTAAACATTGTTATGCCTTATGAAAAGAAATCATGTGTAATGTCTTATTTGGCATTTACTCAATCACTGCTTATATTTCTTTATATGTATGTTTGCAGTGCCAAAATATATCCTTGGTATAACTTTTAGAATTTATTGTTTTGTCTGACACATTACTTGCTAAGGAAACTTTGAGTGTCTCATGTTAATATTTGATCACCCTGTATAATGTATTCCGTTGCTCTAAAATGATCAATCTACATCTAAATCTATATAATCTTTACTTTCCTTTATAATTACCAAACTATTATATTTCATTTATAATCAACAAGGATTTTTATTTTTCTATATTTAAATTTTAGAAGTTGAATGTATCCAAATAGTTGAGATTTTTCTTTTAATTGTTCATTAGTTTAATACTATACTCTTTCTAGGAACCAGGTAGTAATCTTGAAGAGAAATTAACATCTGCAGCTAGTCAAATGGAAAAAGAGCTAAGGAATTGCTCTGAAAATCAAGGCTGGGTCTATTTTCATTGTGAAGAAGTAAATAGATTAACTGTTTCTTTGCAAACTTTTAATTGGTGTAATTTTTGTAAAAGTTGACCAATTATTGTTGATTACATTTGTGTCTTTAATCAGAGAATTTTAAAATATTAAGTCTGTGATATATATTTTATTATTAAGAGTTCTTATGATCTGCATTGAATTTGAAGTTAGCAATAGACAAACTTTAATGTTAATTGTAGTGTTTGATTAGTTTTTATTTTTGAAATAACTCTAAGGAGCTGCATGATGCATCCTAATAAGCGCATGTTTACATTTATATTAAACTGTATTAAGCATTCAATTTTAATTAGCCGCACGTTTTGTAGTTTTAAAATTGAATTATAATTTTAGTATATGATATTTTATGTTGGTTTCTTAATTATTTATAACTTATACTCATTCCTTTTAAAAGTTGTATGAAATTTTAGATTAAATTATTTGAAAATTTGGATTTTTACATAGTTTATGATTCATATTATTTAAAATATCTTACTTTCCATTCGAAGTGCACTTCTTTGTATTATAATATTAAGTTTTATATAATAAAGTGTAGCATGAAATAGTCCTCGGGTGCCTAGTGTGGTTTTTAATTTTTTTTTGGCTAGACTTAGCCTTAGCATGGAGCACTCATCCATCTGCATCTGCATGCAGTCTATTCAACTGGGCACGAGAACTTTACATTTAAAGCAAACTTTGTCAAACTTTATCTCTGGTGATATTAGAATCCCTCAAATCCTTGCTTGCACATTCTATCTTGTTCTTCTCCTGGGCTCAAAAATGTAGCAGCATATAATCCAAATCAATCACCATTCTACTTAGCCTGTGAGCCATGACCAGAAAAGACACTACAAGGGCTTATTCAAGATCAAGTTCCGCAACAAGCAGGCTAAGAGCAGCAAGGTTGTTGAAGCACCATATCATGATAATGGAGGAAACTGCAATTGTAGAAACTCACCAACTTGTGAAGGATCTGGGTGTGGAACACCAACTGAAGCAATGGCTTGCTCTCCCAGTGACCCTCTTATATCATCTGTGATGCAGTGGGGAACATCAGATGTGGCAATGTGGCTTGATTCTATTCAAATGGGAGAATATAAAGACAGCTTCATTAATCATGATGTCCAAGGTCCTGAGTTATTACACCTAGAAAGGAGAGATCTTAAGGTATTCCTTGATTGATATTAAATATTTCATCTATTTTTCCTTGCTGTAAAATAAGTTATTTTACAAAAAAAATTAAAAATGTAAAAAATAAGTTTGTGATTAAATTCTTGATAGAGTGGAAAAAAATGGAAAATTTGAAATTGAATTAATTTGCATGTTTTATTTACATCTGTGGTGCAGCTAATTTTATAACATGATATTCCTTACATTTATTCAAAACTTTGAAAATATTAAAAAATATATAATTTAACATTGCTTACAGTGATATTATTAATATTGAGTTCTGTGAATCATGAGTATTTTCACTTAAGAATTTAGACCATTCTTTTCATATATTTTTATTCTCAATCTAAAATTCATATAGCATTTTAAATCATTTGTTATTAGACTAACAAAGTAGTTTATAAATCTCTTAATGTTTTTATTGGATGACTGTTTCACAATATTTTCATGTAAAAAATTTTCCTTTACCTTTTTTTTTAGAAATCCCTTTTTTATCTATCTCTATTGCAGAGCATTTTTTTCAAATTTCTTTAACTCGGCTATATTTTTTATAGCATTTTTCTCCCAATTTTCTTAGGAAGAAATAAATGATATTCTTCTATTATATGATTAATTTTATTCTATTAAATAATTCCTTGTATAAAAATTATTTTTAACTAGAAATAGCATTCCCTATCTATTACCATCTTTCCATTTATCTCATTTATATTGTGGAAATAAATTATTAAAAGGATTATATCTCAATATTAAAATTTAAATTTCATAATTATTTAGCTAATTAAAATCTTAAAGATAAATAAAATCAATAAATTTATTATTTTTTATTGTATATTTATTTAACTATTGATTTATTGAAAATAATCTATTATAAAATGCTAATATTTGTAATTTGTTTGAATAGTACTTAATAGAGAGTAACAAATTAATCTTTTATGTATTTATGGTTATTTCAACTAGCAAAAAACTATTTTAATTTTTGAAACTCAACATAATTTTATTTTAAGGCATGGTGTTGAAGGTTAGATATCTTAAGCATTTTCAAATAAAAAGCATGTTTTATAGAAAATGATAAAGACAATTTCTTTTCATGGAATGAGAAAAAAGAATTGTACCTTTTCTTTATAAATCTAAAAACTCTTTTCATTGCAATAGCAATGTTTAATTTTCCAAAACAATTATATGTATTCAAAACATTTATTTTTAGTGGGAAATCAGAATTAAGTTTACTTTTGTACATAAATTTTTTTTCATTTTAATGAAATGTAAACCATTACTTGCTTTTGATTATTTTATAATGCTACATTTTACTTGGAAATAATGAAATATTTTATTAAATTATGCATAAAATGTCTATGTACTATTTCGCATGTGAAATAATAATTATTTGTATTCATTTGTTACAGTATCATATGTTTAAAGTTAAGTTATAAATGTTTTTTATTTTGATGTTATACTCTTTAATTACTTTTATTTTGGTATAAAATTTAGTTATTTTTAATTGTTGAAGGAAAGAAATTAAGCTTTATAGTACACCTTTGTAATGAAATTTAGTTGATTTTGTCTATAATTATTATATTAATGGTTTTTGTACTGTAAATAAAGATTTTTCAGATTTTATTTAAATTATTAAGTGTAATTGCTTTATCACTAAAATATATATATATATATATAAGAAGTTGTGATGTGTCAGATAATCTAACATATTTCATGCAAAACAATTATCAATAGTTTTTAATTGGATTCAATTATTATGTTCATATATATATATATATATGAATTATAACATATTATTCATATTTTATGAAAATGATTCATTAAAATCTAATTATTTCTGATTAATAATAATTTCTTATCACCCAAATATATTTTATTAACATTGTTTTAAAAGGTTGACACTATAGTTAAAACTATAATTGTGTACTATAAAAATTCAAAAAATTAGTAAATTCATAAAACTTGATCAGATTTAGAGTTTTCTTAGTCTTTGGGTGTGTGTTACATTCTTGTAATCTTGAACTGTTCACAAGGTTACATTTATGTTACACTGAAATCTTTTATTCAAGATGTTAAAAGTAACAATTGTTAATTTTCGTTTTTCTAATCATTAAATTCATTTTTTTCCATAAAAATAATCAATGCTTTAGTATTTCATATTTACAGATTTTTTACTTTAAAATTATTTATTTGATGCAGTGTAAAATGTAAAATTGCTTTTCTCCCCAAAAAAATTTTGGAAAACCTTTAAATGCATCAGTTCTTTATCAGTAATCTCTTTCAATTATTGATTGATTATTCATTTGCATCACTCAACTTAGTCCTAATTTGAAGAGTCAATTTTTTTTCTTAATCTAATTCCTTGGTACAATAAAAGAAATATATTAACTAATAAAAAAATTGTCATACAATTAAGTCATTAAGTTCTAGAAAATAAATTTCAAATGAAGTTCAATGCCTACACCATAGTATTTATTACGTAACTGATTTGATTATTAACTGTAGAATAATGTAATATTCAAAAATTAAGCTAAACTATTTGAATTTTTTTTATTTTTAAAGTTCTATGCCAATTAATACCTTGCAAGGGAAAGTTGAACTGGTAACCGAATGATTTGTGCTCTTGTCTTCATTTCAACACTTCATGGGTTCAGAATCCACTTTAAACCCTAGGTCTCTGTCTAGTTAGTCACCATGTGCAAAAAATTACTTTTGAGCAACTAATAAATCGATTGTAAAACCAAATTCGATCAAAGGAAAGTTGTATATAAACAATTTATCCAATAATTTTACTGCATTTACACCAAGGTTAATCTATTTTTAATCATTTCCAGTTTCTTCTTGATTTAATCATTTAACAATTATTTGTCAAAGAATAAAGCTCCTGTGTGAGACAAAAACCTTTCTATGTTATGTATGAACTTTCATCATTTACCAGTGTGCAGTAATACACAGATTAACAACTACTAAATTATATGCAGATTTAACTCAGATGTGAGGATTTATGTTCTGTCATAATGAATCTTTAGTTCAAAAGGGAAATAAAAAAAATTATCAAAATTTCAAAAACATTAAAAGTATACTGAGCATTTTTAGTTAAATAATTTAAACAATCAGAAAAGAAATTATAGAAGGAATTATTTCAATTTTTCTAATATATCGTTGTTTTATTAATTAAAAAATTAAAAAAAAAATATTAATATAATTTGTGTTTTAAAAATAGAATAGAAAACTGGAATTAAATCTAGAGTAGCTTCTAAAAATTTCAAAGGTGTAAAAGTTTTTAAAAAAGGGATAATTGTATTGAATATTTTATTATAGTAAGATTCTTAATTACCTTGAAAACTTGAGGGTTTTAGGAAAGTTTTTTCATGAATTTACCTTGGTCTATTAGTAAATATTAAATAAAAATTGTAAATCTAAAATTTTGAATTGAAAATTGGAATTATGTATAACTTAAGAAAAATTTATAATGCAAATACACACACACACACACACACACATATATATATATATATATATATATATATATATATATATATATATATATACACACTGTATCTGCTTATAATATTCTCATTCAAGTAAACTCATATCTGAAATTGATAATTCCTTTTAAAATAAAACTTAATGAAAAAAAATATCCTAATTGATTCAAGAAAATCTATTTTTTGTACAGTCGCTGCTTATTAATGGAATCCTTGTGTAAAGTGAAAGGAATTAGGTTTATATATATATATATAACAAATTTAATTCATGTGTTAATGTAGAAAACTTGTTGGCAAGTTTTCAGTTATTTTTAACTGTCATCTGGGCTGTATTCATTGTGAGACCTGGTTTGAAAATTTTTATTTACAAAAAATATTCTTTAAAGGTTTGAGCAAAATGACTGGTTTTCTTTTTTTATCATCTCATGCCTTTTCAAAAAATCTCTTCTATCAAATCTAAAATGTTATGATAATATTTTTCTTTATTATTATGATTATATATATATAACAAAAACACACTAAGCAAAAAATTAATAAGGTCAAATCATTTGGTTTAAATAAAAAAAAATTTGTCCATGCTTCTTTTAGATGGGGGGGGGATTTTTTCTAGGCATCCAAATTGTGCTTAGGCAAAACTGATTTATGAAATCAATGAATTTAAAATATTTGGAAAAATCAACCTGAAAAATTTAGGTTAGAACATACTGAGAAAATGGAAACCCTAGCAAATTAACATTAATTACAAAGTAAAATTCATGCCAGTTTCAAAAAAGTGAATTTGCTATTAAAATTGCGTGTTGAATAATTATACATTTTTTAAGTTTATAATGAGTTAGTAAAAAACATGTAAAAAATTTTAAAAACGCTAAAAGTATCCATTATTGTACATGTTATTTAAGTAATTGATGGAAATAACATTTGATTTAAAAATGATTATTTCTATTACAAATCTATACTTATTTATTGCTTTTGAAGTAATTAGTTTTAATTCCAATTTTTTAAATCAAAAATATTCATATTAGCTCTTACAAATATTTGTCATTATCCTTATTTAAAAATATAATGGAAGAATGTAAATTCTTATAGTTAATATATTAAATATAAGCATTTTGTACTTGTATATAATCATTGCCAAAAATAATTAGCAGAATAATATTTACACTTAACATGTTAATGTGCAGCATCTTTGGAAAAAATTAAATGACTCTTAAAAAAAATTTCTGGAATTTTTTGAGAACCTAAATTCTGTAACTCTAAGAAGCTGAATAAATAGAAGTGTTTCAGGAAACTAATATATATATATAATTGTTTTACCACTCAATCTTTTACAAAGTTCTTTTTTTTTTTTTTTTTTTTGCATGAGCTGTGTTATATTTTTTAATATCATGATGAAGATTTATATTATAATTTACCAATTTTCTTTAGGAATTGGGAATTGTTAAAGTTGGGCATATAAAGCGATTGCTTCAAGCTATAAAAGAAATTACATCTGGTTCGATCGGCCAAAAACTAGCGGTGTTATGATCGTCCCTGGCCTTGTTTATTTGTTTGTGTATGTATATAAACACTTGAAAGAGTTATGCCAAAATATCTGCTACATTCCTGTTCATAAAATCCTGCTATATAACTTATTTTTATCTGAAATCTAAATCTTGCTCTCTATTAAATCTTTTGTAAATCATGACAAAATCATCTCCAACATCTTTGCAACAATGCTTTAGTAAATGTAATTTATTCATAGTATTTTTTGATAATGATTAGAAATAGTGATATGATACTAGGAGTTTAAGAAGTTTGAAGATGAATTTAGTTTTTATTTTAAATGCAAATTAGGCAATCTTTGAATTTTTAATAGCATCCTAGGTATAATTTAGATTTAGATCCATATTTTAGTTTCATTAATTCCTTTATATATTAGTAACTTAAAGCATAATGAACTATTTCTAAAAACTCTAAATATATTTGTGATATTTTAGGTAGTGCTCCTTTTTATTTTGGTATAAAGTCGATGACTAATTGCAATCTTAAGCTATAGTATTTTTTATATTTTGCAAAATATTTCCTAGTATATTTTAAAATCTTAAATGTATATCTCAAACTGCAGTTAACATAGATCATTTGCTTACCTAAGCTAAAGCATAATCAAAATAACTGATTTCCAACATTGTTACTTAATTAGTAAGTTTTATAATTGTTTTACCCAAATATATTTAAAAGAATAAGATTTTTACATAAACTGTGAGCAAAATGGAAATAATGTAAATTCTCTGTATAATAAATTTGTGAAAATACTAAACTAATAGTATATATATAATTTAATACTTGCAACTATTTCATTAAACTCACATTTAAAACTTAAAATTAAATGACTTGAATATGATTGATATAATTAGTAAAATAAAAATATAACTTGTTTATATTTTTAATTTATTCATTGCTATAAAATAGCATATTTAAATCATGGAGGGTCTGGTTTAAATCATATTTTCTGAGAATAACTTTAACAGATTGTTTTTCTAATCTAGAATTTGAATGAAAATGTTATTTATTGGCATATATATACATACTTTCTTTCAATGAATAAAATTCAAACTATTTTAAGAGAATATATATATATAGCATTGGAATTATATTTTTTCCTTTTTGATTGGAAATCATTTATTTTGGTACAATATTTTTAGTATAAAATCTGATATTCATAGTTATGAAAATATATATATTTTGTAACTATTTTCTTAGATTTTAAATATATCATCTAATTACTATCAATATACTGTTGGTTTGATGTTTGCTCTGATATATCCTTGCATACTATTCAATCAAATGACTGAACAAAACCTTCTTAACTTAACTTATAAGAATGCCTTCAAGAAAACAAAAGTTTTATAATAAATATCTATGTATGTATAGCTACATAAATGTTTCAATATCGTTATTGTTGAAATGGGTGCTGTTCTCATGTTTTTAATGCCCCAATCTTAATACTTTAAAACTATAATTATGTCATAAGCCTTATAGTTATTTGCTGTTTTTCACTTTTTCTTGTAAATTTTTCATTTAATGTTTAATAAATTTCTTATTTAAAAATTAAATATCAGTATACATATGTAGCTGCTTACTTTATTATTTTAGGTAGTTTTTAATAAACGTGTATCACTGTCTTACTTTCCAATATATATTTTATTTTGCTATTTATTCTATTTATATTAACATATTTTATATTTACTAGTCTAACATTTCTTTATTATGATTTCAGCAATCCATTTGTGACCATTTATTATTATTATACAGAAGCATATCTAAAATGCTTATAAAAGCAATATATTCTAATTCTATAAAATGCTTTCCTATTTTTATAGCCTAAGTATTTTGATGAAAGATATGTCTTTTTAGATTGATTAACTTCAATTTTTGTGAAGAAAGCAAATTTTCAATAGAAATTTTCTCAATCAAAATAATTATGTTGTTCATTTGATAATTAATTTTACTATAATGTTATATATTTTCTGCTGATTAAATGAACTGCCATAGTTTGTGCTTTCATTATAAAGCTTTAACGATGTATTGTGACTTTTTTTTTTTTTTAGGATTATTTTTAGGATAAATTTCTTTTTAGGAATTTTACTAAGAAAAAAATTATGTACTCGAATATTGTAAATTTTTATATATATAAAATTGCATTTCAAAAATAGAAGTTTAATTACAATAAAGTATAACTTAATGACAGCTCCTTCACATATAATTTGCTTTCTCTTGTCTTCATTAGATTTATACTAACTTTCTATTGTCAAGGAACAAATGCTAATGAAGGCAATAAGATGTTGTACTATTGATTTTTTTTGGGGGGGGGTTGATTTTTTACTCCAATGAAAAATGATTGCTACATTATTTTTGAAGTTTGCAGCTATTTATGTATATTGTTCATGCATTTTTTTTTACTGTAATTTAAGTAAAATTTTGCTAATTATCACCTTAAAGGTCAAAAATCATTTAAAAAAATATTATTTCACATTACCTATAAACAACTGTAGACTTGACCAATCAAAAAATCTCCTGAGATTTTCTATGCATTTTTTATCTCATCTTCATAAAACAGAAAAAAAAACTTTCTTATGGTTTCTTAAAATTTTATAACATTCAAAGAGTAATTTTTAATGCAATGCTGATTTGTTAAACAAAAAATATAACTATGCAAATTTATTCATCAATGATACTATAGTACATTTTAATAGTTAGACTGTTTTATAATAAACCACATAGCCATCATGTTCTCTGTATAAAATATTTAGAATTGTATCTAGATGTTAAGTTGTAGTGTTAGTATTGTTTGAAATTGCTTACTAAAGTATATTTATATGACTAGCTCTTGAGAAAACAATACATTAGCTAACATTACACTCTAGTCCCATGCACATTGTCGAAGTGTCTTGATGAATTTGTCAAATAACTTTATATTCTATGCAAATAAATGTTTCAGTTAAAGTGTACTTTTGTCATGAGGAAACGTTATATGTAGTTTTGGTGCTACTCTTCACAATTTCGTCCACTGTCTTGTATGAATATATTTCATAAAATATTTGCTTGTTCTTCCTATTTATTTCATCATGAATTTTAATATTGCTTGTTCATATGCTTTCAAAAATTTCACATGGAAAAAACCATATTTATAAAGTAGTTTTACATAAAAATAAGCATAATTAAACTTTCTAATTATGCTTATTTTTATATAAAACTAAAGAAAACAAGGATTTAGTTAATGTCCAGTTAAGATTTATTACATGTATTTTGAAAAGCGTTCTTCCATATCTTGTATCATTTTAACATTTTCACGATATGAAAAAATACTATTAAGTGTTATGAAAGCATTATTGCATCTTTCAATTATATGTATATTGGTTTTGAATTTTATTTGACATGTGGAATCGAATTATATGCATATATATAAGCTAGGATTTTCATACTTTCTTACTTTAAATAAATAAAAGGTTCATCATTTTTAAATATAATATAAATATTTAATGCAATTAATATTTGAAAGCTACAAGACCTTCAAATGTATATAAATTTGCATAACATTCAGACTAGAAATTTTTATATCGTTAATTGTAATCTGGTTTCTGTATTTGTTTAGTACTCACTGCTGAATTTAACGTCACTGATTCTCAATATCAGTTTATAAACTAAACAATATCAATCATACTTGTTATATACCACATCTGTTGTATAGATATACGCTCCAGCTATATTAAGTATTGTTACTAATGTATGAGTATTTGTGTAATACCTGTGCCTATAAAACACCTCCAATTTATATTGTAGATTTTATACAAATTAGGAACATTTTTTTAGCATATTAGTCTTTATAAAAGCTTTTATATTGTTATAGATAGTATGATGAAATATTCCATTTCTGATTTTTAGGTATGCATATTATTCTTAATTATTCAATTGCTTAATTATTCAATTGAAGGATTATTTGAATCTTTCAAAAACCTTTTCATTCTATATTCTCACTGTTTTGTTTGGAAATGCTAAAAAAACTTAGTTTTAAGAATAACTTTTAAATACCTGAAATATATTTGTTCATATAAAGGCAAAGGCATTTCTCAACCACAAAATTGATAAATTACCAAAAAGAAAATTGTATGAATTGAGCAAAGAATTCACTTATATAAAAATTGGTATTTATATAATTGATAAAAACAAAAAAAAAATCCAGATCAAAAGTATAATCTGGTGCTAAAACACTTCATTAATGAACTTGTGATTTTACGTCTTCATTATGCTGACTATAGTGTAAACAAAGGATGCAAGACATGCCGCACTGACAACCTAAATATATTGCAATCTTGTTGCAAACATCAATATGCAACCATTGCCTAATTTAGAAGTCTATTGCTGAAGGTCTGTATTTCCCCAGTCAGTCAGAAATTCCCTTGAACTAAAATACAAATTCCATTATAATATACAATGCATCCTGTTTTTGCATTAAAGGCAGCATAAATGTTTTTGAATATTTCAAAAATAGATTAATCAATTTGTACAAGTTCTTTTTGTTTGTAAAATGTCAAAATTAAGCTGTTTCTTATTTTCATCACATCTGCGATTATTTAGGGTTAAAAAATTAATTTGAAAGTATTCTTTATTAGTCTGATTTATTTCACTTAAATATGTTTATAAGCTTTTAGAGTTTATTTCTTTGTTATTTTAGTTATTTGATATAGTTCATAATTTTATTTTCATCAATTTTTTACTTTCTTATATTCAGTTTGTCTTTATGATTTCTTGTATATTGGGAAATATATTAACTTGCTTATTCACATCCAGAAAGGAAATTATTGAGAATCTGAGCATAAATTGAATTAAATATCATTTAGTATTAGACAATCATTATTACATCTCTATGTAATATAACTTTTTTCATGGTGACTGTAATTTTATTTGTAGATTTATGTAGGCTCATTAATAACTTATAACTATTCATATGAATGCAAGCGGGTGTGAGATTCACATTCCATAATGTTGCAATGTATATATTGCAAATATTTTTTCATACATTATTTATTTCTGTTTTGTTTTGAAATTGAAATTGTTACTACAACTATTTTTTGTGTTAATTCTTTCTTTGAATAAAATATTACTAACATTACCATTTTATGCTTTTTCATTCCAAAATATTTTAACATTCATTTTTATTTTAAATTATTCTACAATTACATTTCTTCCTAAATGTAAGTTAACTTCTTTCATATCAAAAACTATAAAACATCAATATATAGTTCTTTGTGATTGCATATGTTCAATCTTAGTATTATTTAAAATATGAACAATAAAATGTAATCCTTTTAATAATGAACTCATGTATGACTAAAATTATAAAAATGGTATCCAAATATAGAAACGGCTGTACATAATTTGTTGCAAATCAAGTGACAAAAGACAAAACCACAGGAGTTATGAAGAAAAGGTAATTGGAAAACTATTCTCTGTTTAAATTTAAAAAAATCCAACAAGTCTTAATTAGTGATAGGTAGATCAAAGCATTACTAGTGTAAGTCTGTGAAGACGTTTGAAAATTTAATCAGAAACAAAAAACACATTAAAGGTCAAATTATTTAGCACAAAATTTCGAAGCCAAATATTAAACAAGCATTAATAAATAAATAAAAAATAGTGTGATATTTTCTAATTATTTTATGTTTAAGTTAGTAAAGCAATTATTGTGATCACAATCGTTACTGTTTCAAACCTATATATTATTTTAAAAAGATCTAATATACATTATTTGAATGTGCTTCTAGAGAACTTTATTTAGTTTAAATAAAAATAATTAACATAGTTTTTTTGTTGTTGTTGCTATTACCATATTTCAGCAGGATGATGTGAAACCATACGTGGCAGCTTTAGCCATTGAATTATTTGTCGTGTGTTTGTTCTCCCGATCTATCGATAATCAAAAACAAATGCTCCATGCTTGCTTCACAATTGGCATAGGTACACCACCCACTGATATACCAGATTAACTTGGCATTATGTGTAAACTGTTGGGGGGATTGCTATAACCTAAATTTATATATATAACCTTTGGAACAAAAGCAAAGTTAGTGGACGCTGTTTTAGCCAATAATGACGACTACAGTAATTATTATTCATCCATTTTTCGCAAGAAACTGTAATTTTGATCTTTGTATGAATTGTTATCCACCAAATAAATTTTTCTGTGATATTTCTTCGTTATTTGTTTACACTTTTTGACTGTCCAGCATTGTATATAAAAATTAAATTAATAAAAAAATGATTTAATAAATGCATTATATATATGTATGTACATAAATAAAATCTTCAAAATATATCTTATTTGATGCATGCCTGATTTTTATAGAAAAAAAAATGACTCTGAGAATAATTATTTCAATTATCGAAACATTAGAAAATGAATCTTCAGAATTTATATGAACAAGCAAAATTTCAAATGAATGTATGACATAAAAATAAAATTTAATTAATGTATAAATAAAAGTTATAAAGCAAAATGTAACAGTAAAATCATAGATTTTTTTTTTTTTTTTTTTTCAAAAATAATAATCTGTAATAGTAAGGTTAATTAAAGTTGAATTTTTTCAAATAATCTTTATTAAAAATAATGGAAATCCATCAAAAAATAATTTATAAGTACATTAATTATATATTTTTTCTTTAATGAAGAGAAAGAGCTCCTCAGATCCCTTATTGATATGTTCATTAATAAAGTTAGTTTAAAAAGTGATTTATAGTAAAGAAATAAAATTAAGTAATAAACACTTTTTATTACTTAAAAAGTTTATGTATTTGGTTCTTGATAAAGTATTTTTTAATTATAATATTAACTATTAAATTTACTTACCACATATGAAACTCAATATTTCATGAACTATACAAAACTTGTGTATCAAATTTTTTATTAAAAATTTTTCTTATGTAGATATCAAAAATATTTTTACCTTTAAAATTTTAAATGTTTCTCACTGTATTTACCACATTATAACTGTCACATTTACGATATTGAAAATTTTTAAATAATTGAATTTTAATAGCGAGCTGTTGGGGATATAGATGCAGAACAAAATCAGAAGTGGTTAGTGGAATAAGAGTCCGTCTTCATAGACTGGCAACGATTTCCAACCACCCGATTCAGCATCTAGGAGGTTTAGTCAATGACTGCCACGAGTGCCATTATGTGCGAGGAATTGCAATGGGCACGTCAACATGTTCACTGGACACGTGATCAATGAAGGGTTGTTCTCTTAACGGATAAGTCCATGTTTATAATCGAAAGTAATAGAGGTGCATTTTCACTTGGAGAGAAGGTGGAACACGTTTTCATCCATCAAGCATCCGTGAAAGAAATGCATGCGGATCAGGCATCGTTTGTATTTGGGGTGGTATTTCTTTGGGTTGACGCAGTGACCTCCATGTATTTTCTCGTGAAAATATTAATGCTCACACCTACAGAGATAATATCTTTGATGCTTATGTGCGCCCATATGCCAGAGCAATATGTGATGCTTTCGTGCTACAGCATGATAATGCGTGGCCACACAGAGCTCGCATCGTGGATGTTTATCATGATCTGGAAACAACTGAATGTATGCTGCGGCCAGCTCGATCAATGGTCTTTAACCCAATTGAGCATGTTTAAAACTCTTGAACATCGTGTTGCTGCTCTCAATCACTAGGGCCCCTGCCACACTTTCAACTGCTTTGAAAGAGCAATGACTCGCATTTCCTACACAATTAATACACCGCATGATTGAGAGCATCATACATAACTGTATTGCTTCTGGGGGAATTATACCCCATATTAAAAGTACTTTTCTCCTACCCCAAACTTACACCTCCCATTTGTAAATTGCATACACATGCTAATTTTTATAACACTATAATTGTCTTTTATATTTGGTACCATCCTATGTGTTGTATAATGTATTTCATTAAGTTCCTCGCATAATTTTTTGCGTTATCGCCATTTTTGTTATTTTTCCTTAATTTATAACCAGTGTCATACAGAACACAAATATTTTAAAACTCATCTTTCTTGGAATTGTCTTTCTTTTACGTAATTTGATGATTTGCATAAATTCGTTAATGGGCTTTTTTTCTTTTGTACTATTTGGGTAAGAAAATAGTCCAAAAATGAAATACACCACCAATGTTTACACAGAGCTAATGAGCATTATATCTTTTAATAAATGATACAAGAAAGTACTTCCCCTACAAGTAATGGTCACTTAACGCAATGATGACTTTGTCCCATTAGTTGGGCACCATGCTGTTTTTGTAATCGCTTAAAATTGGTGACAATGCAGCAATTAGTGTGAATATATATTGTGTATAATACTTCTTATTGCCACCCAACCTGTCTAGTGGTTAGCGTACCTGACTACAGATGGGTGGGGCCTGGGTTCGAATCCTGGCTCGGGCATGGATGTACTTTCTCTCTCTCTCTCTCTCTCTTTCTTGTCTTTGTCCTTTCTTTGTGTGTGTGTGAAAGGTTGCCTACCCTATAAACGGATACCTATGGCATGTGTGTATTGAGGAAGTCGGACTCCACACCAAATATGGTTCAGTTGGAAAAGTGGAGCAGCGCACCCCATATTGCCAGCCTGGCTGGCACACGACAGCAACAACAATACTTATTTATATAATTATATATATATAATCACTGATATCCTCCAAGAAATTGGTCCAAAACTACAAACTATATTGTCGGGTATCACAATTACACTGGTGTACAAAACTTAAGCAACAGGTGGTTTTCTGCCATAACTCCGCGAGAAATCGGCGCAGCTTGTCCTTTTTGGACCTTGCGCCATAAAACGCAACCAACCAACCGCGAGGAATCATCTGAGGGACATGAAATTCAGACATGAGACACATCATTTTGTGCTTAAAGGATGACGAAAGCATAGTTGCACAAAAATGAATATTATGCGTACGTAATGGAATCAAACAAAAATAGGCTTTATTTAACTCACAGTATCCCAGCACAAGATCATCTGTCCAAGAGGAACAATAACAGATGTTTTTTAGTATTGGAATATGCCTTCCCCTTACTGCAATGGTTGCTTCGAACGGTATCCCCATACTCAGCACTCAGAGTGCCCATTCCTCAATCAGCATCTTTTTCATTTGTTGCGTGTTCCCCAGGGGATGCAATCGTGCCGCAATACGTCTCCCCAAATCATCCCACACATGTCCTATGGGATTTAAATTAGGGGAATACGCTGGCTAATCCATTCGGGTGGTGTCTTCACTTTACAGTAGTTGCTGAACAGAATGAGTCCGATGTGGCCGTGCATTGTCATCCATAAAAATGAAATTTGCTCCTATGGCACCTCAGAACAGACGCACATGGGGAAGGATTACCTCCTGACAATAGCGATCTCTGGTTACAGAATCTCTGTCGAAAACGTGGAGCTCAGTCTGCCAGTTTAGTATAATGCCTCCTCAGACGAGAACTCTAGGACCACCATGACGGTCTCTTTCCGTTATGTTACTGGGCCGTGTCCCAACCTCTCTCCAAATCAACTGGCGTTGAGAATCGCTTGTGGCACTGAAACGACTCTCATCCTTGAATTAGACATGTAATCACATGTCCAATTTTTGTGCTCTTTGCACCAAACGATGACGCCGATGGCGAGCTGTCAACGGAATGCAGCGTTCGGGACGGCTGGCGATTTGGCCACTTTTGTGTAATACTTGGGAATCTGCCGATGTTCATTTCTACAAAATTAAGTATTTTATCTATCTGCAAAATTTGATAAGTATCTCCAAAAATTTAATTCTGGGTCTGAATTTATAGTATATTGTGGTTCTGAATTCTATAGTCTTTCAAATAAACAATTCACACATCTTCGAGTAGAAGGGAAACGCGTGATATCACTAAAACTTAAACAGAAGTAACAAAATTACAGTTAAAATGAACGAGCAAAAAAATCACTAAGCTACTGAAATTTTAAATTTATAAATAAGTTATTTTAATTCATTATTATTGACCTCACATTTATTTTATACTAATTATAGATTGATCCAAATTTCATCTTTATCTTGAAAACTTTCATTTCTAATACCTAGGTAATAATGTAAATTTAATAAACTCACAATAAATATCATTTTAGTGCACTATCAAAAAATGATTGAAATTTTAATTCCATTTATATGAACTTAAATTCAAAAAAGCCATAAAACTAAAATTTAAAAATATAATTTTTCTATTCAAATATATTACATATTAGCATAAACATACCAAAATACATATCTTATTTAAGTTTAACGTGTATTAAAATCACACTGTTTAACTTCAACAAGAATTTTTATCTTTGAAAATTGAATTAGATTTTGTTACGGTTAATGTACTTTAAGGCTACGTGTTCAATATAAATATTTTTTAATTGCGATACAGGTTATACAAGCACAAACATAATAGTTTTTCTTTAAAATTGTACTTATTTGATTTTCGTAACTTAATAATTAATTATACATATCCTTTTAGATGAAATGATTATTTTAAATGTTAGATCTTTCTAATAATACAAGAGATGTTTAACACATATAATCGGTATATTCCCAAATTATTTTAAATTCATTTAATAAGGTAGAGGCGAATTACGTTAATCATTCGAAAAATCTACTAAAACGTAACAAAATCAGTAACATAATAATCAGAAATAATTTTAAAGCTTATTTTAATCATATCAGAATAAAATCTTCATAAATTTAAAAAAATTGTTTTACAAATTATATAACATTTCAATCTGATTATATTATTCGTATACTGAAATGTAATATTCAAATATTATTACATAATACCTAACTATATACTAAATAGTAAATGCACCTACCACATAATACCTAAGCTTATATTACAGCTTGAATTTGATTGGTTACTGAAAATTTCTGTTTTCCATAGCAAGGAATGGAAGATCATAGGTTTGAATAAGTTTTCTCCGGTTTATATAATGACGCTCTCTTTCTTTTATCAAGATAATTTTTTTTTTTCTCCCTTAGGCATAAATTATTTCATTATCTAAGAATAAATATTTTGCTAACAAATGAGAGAGATTACGACAGACATTGTTTTCTTACTATGAAAGAGTTACTAATAAATTATTTTCTATTTTTTTTACACAATAATTCCGAAAGCTTATCATGATCTACATTTTTTATTTATTTATTATTTTAGAAAAGTTAAAATTCTTACAGTATGTGAGGAAAATAATATTTGTAAATGGTCTTGTTTGGAATTAAATTAAAAACAAAAATTAAAACGAAGTTTAATTTTAAAAAAATAATATAATTCAGTTATTTCGAAATAATTCATGCAAATTATAAAATCGGTGACAAAAAATTGGGATACAATTTGATTAATTGATTATTTGATAAATGAATCATAATTGGGAGAATCAATTGAAGTTAATCTTTGACGTGGAAGAATTGTATGCAAATATTGATTCTCCTAACTTTCGTAAATATACAAACTCTCGTATCAATTCCTTTATATTTAATGAATCCAAACTTTCGCGCTCTCTCTCTCTCTCTGTGCATATAATTGATAAGTCCGATAACTTTTCATAATTTTAACAAACTTCGTTCTCCAATAGCGTCTGAAATTGACAGGGTTAAAGAAATCTGTAAAGCTATTGTAAACTGCCAGTCATGATTTGTAAATAACATTTTGAATTTTGCATAATATTTCATTTACTACATTTAAAATATCGTGACATATGTAAATGGATCAAATGAATTTAAACGAGGAAACTTACTGAATCAAATTTTTTTTTGCTTGTTCTTCTTGAATATTTACTAACGCTCTTAGAATTTTCTTCAAATCGTTTTTCAATGGTCTTAAGTCTTGAATACTACTTTCCCATCTGGTGTTAGAACGTGGCCTTAAGTTAGTTTATCAACAAACTATTGAAAAATAATCCAACTTTTAACGTTCGTATATTTTAAAGAAAAGTAGTTGTAAAGTTCCTGTACTACTCTGAAGAAATTAACTGCTTCGAAGAAAATTTTAGTTGCATCATTTACAACAAAATTTAAAGAATAGACAGAGCAGGGGATATAGAGTGCCCATGAATTATTTTCAAAAATTTTTTGTTGCAATACTTTGTGCGTTCCTCTCATATTAGCACCATTATCGTAAGATTAGCCTCATAAATCTGATAAATTTAGTTGTATTTTAAATGTCCATTTATGAATTCAAACAGACCTTGTCCATTGACTGTGATTCAAAATTATGAGGTACTTGGTGATAGGCGAGTATTCCAAATCTGTTAATCTTAAGCTACAGTTCGGGCCTCGCCTACAACGCTATGTCTATATGATTCAACATATTTACCATTTTACTCTTGTCAATTCGATCACTGTTTCCGTGTCATACTCATTTATTTGAGGTAAATCTTTCAATCTTCGGTCTCTTTTGGCAGCCTCTGTAAAGAATGTTTTTCCCGGGATAAAAAGGTGGTTTGAAAGGATATTATTCTAGGCGATAGATTAACACAACTGCTGTCAATACCTTCCTTTATACCTCGCTTCATCTCTCCCAGAATATGATACATTTTGCATCGTTAGCATAAGTCGATGCACTGGGTCTATCCTGCAATTTAAGCATTTTCCTGATTAAGTATTCATGATGCGTTATTTTCATTATCATACAGATTACTTTCTTATTTTAAGGCCACGGTGGCCTGGTTGGTTAGGGAGTCGTTCTCATTACCAAAAGGTGATGAGTTCGAATTGAGAAATGCTTCTATTTCTAATTTGTCTGAACAAGAAAATAATTTTTCTGAATAGGAAGGAATATTACTAAAAGAACCCTGTTAATTGGCAACAGGCTATTTAATTTTACATTTATAGTTAATATTATTAGCCATCCCACTGATCTAAATTTAAAACTGTAGAGAAACAATAAATTATATTTCTTAACTTTAAAACTGATTATCTCTCAGTTAGAAATTGAGGATTTGAGTTAATTTCCATATTTGAAAACGCAGGATGGATGCGCTAAAAATAGTAGCAATTTGAAGAAATTCAAGATATTGCAAGAGATATTTGAAAGCCGTTTCCATGATTTTGATAAAGAAACTACACTTTTGTCTTTATAAGTCTTTTTACATTTTTCGAACGAAATGCATTGCAGGTATCTAGCGACATACGAGCAGAACTGACTGCGTGATTTAAAATATTCTTTAAAATAAAGCTTCCAGATAAAGTTTTTCCAGATAAAAATCCTTCCATAACGTAATTAATTGCTGGATTGCATTACCCTGTGAAACATTTCGCACAGCTTTTTAGGAAAAGATTATTTACATCATTTTGGAGTGACACAAGTTTTCTTATGAAAGAAATTGATTAAAAGTTAAATATGCTCGCAATAATTGATTCAAGTTTGTAAATTGTAGCTTGTACTGCTTGTAATAAATTTAATACCAAACATTCAAAAACTTGCAAAATCCATAAAGCTCAAAAGATTCTTAAAAATAAGTAGTTTTAATGTGCTTCAATAGAAATTATTTTAAATATAATAATTAAATCACACAAAATTAATTATCCTCATAACCATATTTATATTAAAATGGTTGTTAAACATTTTAATAGAAATTTGGTTATGAGGATAATTAATTTTTAATTTGGGGATTTCCTTCAAATAAGAACGCAAAACAGACAAATCCATGTTCAATAACTGTGGTCCAAAGTTATTTTCATAAAATGTCAGCAAATGGAATTCTTTGGCTGTTATAGAATTATCATGAAATGATCACTTTCTTTTAAAAGATATCATTCCTAGCTTTTGTTGACAACATTCATTAAACTGGTGTAAATTAATTATCTAAAACCGTCATTATATATATATATATATATATAAGTTCTCTTTTCTAACTTAAGTGAAGTACAAATTCTGCCGTTATCACTATTTACAAACTCCTATGATCATAAAACTATTGTTCTAGTCTTACGGTTCATGTATACTCGTCTGTAAAAAAATTGGTGCATGGTGTGCAAAGTCTTAGCCGTTCTGGCATTGCAGCAGGGCCGGTGCTAGCAGCTTCGCCGCCCTGGGCAAAGAGGTAAAATGCCGCCCCTTTATAACAAAAATTAAAAGAGATAACCTAAACCCTTTCCACGATTAATGGTAAAATAAAACGAGTAAAAAAATTGCAATCATCAGCAATATTGAAGTTTTAATTAGCAAAAAAAAAAAAAAAACTAATTTATTTATTAATGTTTTTGGCACTAAATTAAAATTAGGGTTGTTCAGAAAAAATGGCAGAGACTAAGTCTGTGAAAAATGGAAAGAGTCATTTCTGGTGTATAATTATAAAATACAGAGCAGATATTTAAAAAAAAGTAAAACAAATTATAAAACCACTAAATATTAAAACTTTATAACATATCAAAAATACATTTAATCCGAGAGTTGAAATTAAAAGTGTTTTTTTCTCGCTTTTAATTCTGAAAATTGTTTTATAATTTCTTTAACATTAATTTTTTCAGCCAGGTCATGTTCGATGGCTATTGTTGTTAAGCCGTTTAGTCGATCCTCGGTAGTTGTGGAGCGTAAAAATTTTTTAATTCATTTTAATTTGGAGATACTCCTTTCTATACTTGCCACACTTATTGGGAGAGTCAGCAATATTCTTAAAACTATACCAAGATTGGGAGCAAAATACAGATTCGATATGAATAATCTCAACTAGACTTTCTTTTTTGTTTAGCAAAGCCAAAACAGCTACTATCTCGTCTGCCAAGTCAAGCGCGCTTATATCAGGTGAATTCCCATCAGTCAACACTGTTTCTAAATCTTTACAATACTTTATAAAGTCGTTTTGAGGAATATCTTTTAAATCAGAAATATTGTATAAAAATTGGAAATAGTTGCTGTGGCTACTGATCAAATCAAACCTGGATTCAAGTGCATTGATAGCTTTATCTAATGTAAAAAAATAAAATTCTGCCTTATATTCCAAAGCAGGATCTTCTATTTGATCATCTTTTGCCTCATAGTCGAAATTAACATTCCTTTTTCGAACTCTATGATGTGTCTGTGTGAGCTCAAAATTAACTGGTATGTCAATTTCGTCTGCGAGTTCTCGAGCATTTCAAAGCATTTCATTAAAAGCTCTGTTCGATCTAAGATCCTTGAAAAAATCTTTACAATTTTTCAAGAGCTCCATAGCAGATGGTAAATCATAGTCTTTTGTCTGCAAGAGCTTACTTATTGGATTGATACAATTTAAGATTTTGTACCAAATTACAATGCAGTATAAGAATTTAAATTGTTTAACACAACTTAATAGTCCAGAAACCTCAACTCTTATAGAGTTGTCAACCTCCGAGTTATTACAAACAGCAAGTAAAGCATCGTATACCCCTCCTAATTGATACCTTAGTGGTTTTAATGCATCTATTCGGCTTTCCTAACGAGTATCACTTAGAGGTTTCAAAGTAAGTCAAGAAACATATTTTAATAATATGGTCCATCGAAAAGTTGATGAGGAAAAAAACAGATATATTTTTTGGACTATATTAAAAAAATTGGCGGCTTCGAAGGATGCTTTTGCCACTTCATTAACTACCAAGTTTAATCAGTGGCTGCTACATGGAAGATAAAATGCTCTTGGATTTAACGCATTTATTCTAGATTGTACTCCCGATCTACTGACTCTCATGTTGGCCCCATTATCGTTAAGTCTGTCCCTTCATATCCTGCAAATTCAATCCCAATGCTTCAAGTCTTTTAAGTATTAGAGCTGAAAGTTCATATCCAGTCGATCTTTCAACCGGAAGAAAGCCTAAAAAGCTTTCATCAATTTCAATGGAAACCTCCTTGAGATTGGACTTGTCAATGGATACATACCTTACTAAAACTGTCATTTGCTCGATCTTGCTGATATCAGGAGTGCAATGTAGAATTATTGAATAATATTTAGCTTTTTTAATATCAGTAATAATATGAGATGTTATATTTTCAGCTAAAATAATAATCAATTCATTTTGAATTTCTTTTCCGAGATAGTACACTTTAGCTTCTTCTTTTTTAAGCACTCTGCGGATATGCTTTTCCATTACTGGATCAAACTGAGCAAGTAATTGAATAATTTACCTTTACCGAAATCGTAGCCGCCCAACCTGTCTTGTGGTTAGCGTATTTGACTACAGATGAATGGGACCTGGGTTCGAATCCTGGCTCGGGCATGGATGTACTTTCTCTCTCTATCTTTCTTGTCTTTGTCCTTTCTTTGTGTGTGAATGGTTGCCTACCCTATAAACGGGTTCTTATGGCATGTGTGTACTGAAGAAGTCGGACTCCACACCAAATATGGTTCAGTTGGAAAAGTGGAGCAGCGCACCCCATATTGCCACCCTGGCTAGCACACGACAACAACAACCGAAATCGTAAAGTTTGTCACTTGTACCTCGGAGGGCACAAACAATTTTGTGCAAGCATTTTTTATTGTTGAAACAATTCGTAGAAGCACTTCGCCCCAATAATTTATTTCTGCGGTAATAAGTCTTTGTGAATGACTGTCAATCGTTTTAGAGTACTGTATTCTTTGACTTAATTCAATCCAAGACTTTTGACTTTCGATATGTTTTTTAGAGGTTTCATTTTGATTTAAAGTCTTAGCGAGGTGCTTCCAATCTTTAAAACCTCCAATAGAAAGGGAACTTAAGGTAGAACCAAAAAGTTTTCAGAAAAACCTATGAACACAGTCTTTAGTAGTTGAATAAACTAACCAGTTACGCATGATTTTTTCACCATTTTTCATATTTCTCAAATAATGAAGAGCACTAAATCTTCCGGTATAATTATATGGAAAACTGTTTTCTTTTAATGGTTGAGATAGTCCTTCTTTTACTAAAAAATATATTTCTGCTTTCGATTAGCTAGTTGGCCAGCAACTCGGATCTGAATTTATTCTTGTACCAAGTGCCTCTTCTTTAGATATTCCTGGAGTAGGTTCAGTACACGGCCCTGGAATAGGTTCAGTAGACGTCCCTAGAGTTTCTTCAGTAGACGTCCCTGGAGTAGGTTCAGTGGACATCTCTGGAGTAGATTCTATGTATGTTTCTGGAGTAAGCTCCACTTTAGCAATATCGGTATCTTGATTGGTACTGGCTTCATAATTAAGATTTGAAGCAGCTTCTAATATCCCTGTGTCGTCATTATTTCTTTTTATTCCTTGTAGATAACCTAACAAACTTCCAGCCTGTTTTTGACTTTGAGCTTGCTTTTCGACTCTTTTTCTTTTATACTGAGCACCCGATAATTTTTTACGTCCATCAGCCATTCTAAAAACAAACACAAATAAAATTAAGAAAATGTTGAAAAAGAAATCATTGTGTCTTATTTACACGAAACAGAAGCGTTTGCGAGTATTTTTCTGGCGACATTTTTTAAGGTAAAATGTAAAAAAGCACTTTATAATTAAGTTTGAATAAAACCTACATGTCAGCCATAGATTACAAACTATTCTTTATCACTCTACCCTAAACAAAGCCAACAAATTTATCAAACTTATTTAAATTTAAATTTAAAAGCAAATTATATTTTATTCTTTGAGCATAATATAAAATATTAAATTCTGCAAACAATTTTAGAGAGACCGTGGTTTATACCAATGGATTAAAGTACCTATTCTCCATCGGACGATTTTCAAAAACTATTTTAATAAAAATTAAAAAAAAAAAAAAAACAGAACCGAGGTTAAAAAAAAAAAAGTTTAAATTATTTATAACCAACTTTACTGCAGTAATGTAATATAAAGTAAATCCATATATTTTTAAAATTAGTAAAGGAAACCGTACTTAATCAGAAATAATAAGAAAAAATATTTTTTTCCACCCTATAATATTAGCACCAAAAGGCATTTTATTTGGATGTCCAGTGGCTTTATTCATATCAAATTTTTATTATTTTCGGAAACCTTTATTTTTTATCAACCCCTAAATGTTTCCCCAAAAATTAGGGGATGGCATTTTAAACCACCTTTTTACTTACCAATTACTTATCATACCCTATCAAACAAAAAAAATTAAATCGGTTGAGATATGCCGAAGTAATCGCCGGACAAACATAAAAAACAAAAAAAAATATCGTTTAAAAAGAAACAACCTGTAGAAGCTATTTAAATATTTCTTGATAAAGACTGAATATTTAATTATTCTACTTACCTTACTTTTATAACACTACGTAACAACACAAGTTTAAAAAGGCCCGGTAAATAGTAAAAAAAATATTTCTTTAAGCTTTAAGCTATTTTTAAGTGGGAATTTCTTATGCTTGTGAGTTTTCTTGCATTTGAAATATTTTGACATTTCAAATAGTTAAAAGTTCATACATTATTAATATATACAGGGTATTTATTAAACATACGCCAAAAATTCAAGGGTTTGTTCCCTGGACTATTCTAAGAATATTTTGTCCTTTGATAATTTTTGTGAACCCGCTTTCTTTCGAAAATACAGGGCGAACATAGTTTTCGTCAAATCCATTTTTATAATTTTTAAAATCATTAAATTTCTTGCATTCATATTCTAGCTGGAGGTCATTATTTTCAAAAGTTCTTGTAGATTAAAATACTTTACCTGTAATTTTTGGTAATAAAATGTTGTTATATTGTCAAAAATTTTGTTCGCCCTGTATCTTCGAAACAAATTTTTACTGCATGTTTAAAAACATCTTCTATATATACAGGGTGTTAGGGGTTTGATTCCAAATATCTTAATGCATAAAAATATGATTCATTTTGTGAGAATCGAAAGCACTTAGACACAACATCCGGCCACACCTTCCTCCCCTCCTCTTCGAGACCGAAAGAAAAGGATATAAAAACAGAGTGTACATGTCTATGTAACGGGAAACTTCTGTTTTGGGGTCCTAGCCATTAGGATCGTGATGATTTTGGAGACGTCAGTCTCAGGATAATCTAATAATTATTTAGGCTTCTTAAGCCATCTTTTACAAGGGATTTATTAGTGGAGACGTCAGTCTCAATGTTTACGAATATCTAATTGTTTGGGCTACTTTAGCCACCTTCATTTGTAAACTTTGTGTGTACGAGACGACAGTCTCAAAAAGTGTATCTATCGGCTTCTCAAGCCATAATGTTGATTGCAAATATTTGTTTTGTGTTGTGATGCTCTAAAAAAAAAAAATAAATTAAAATTAGCATCTGTAATTTTTTTTTCTCAATTATTTCACCTGAACCTATGCACACGGATTCTGTTCTTTACTGGATTACCAATTCAAAATAGAGACTTTGGAAACTTTACTCATTTTAAACAAAAAAGTTTAGTATATCATGGGTCAAAACTCAATTATTTTAGAAAGAGAAAATGTTTAAAAGTTTGAGAAATTTAATTTTAGGGCCAATTTGCCACCCCCTAATGTTGCCGCCCCGGGCAGGGGCCCGGCTTGCCCACCCCTAGCGCCGTCCCTGATTACAGCTTGACAAATAAACTTCAAAAGTGCAATCAAGAAATTTTTCTCTAGATTTTAGCATTGTATTAGAATTTTTATTTCATTATTATATTTTTCAAGCATACAATAATTATATAAAGAGAAGAATTTTTCATTATTTTAATCATGATTCACAACTGAGGCAGCAAAAAAATTGCTGTTTATACAGGGTGGCGCAGAGAAACGGGAAATTTTGAAGTTGCCGTTGGTACACCTGTAAGTCTCGTTGGAGTGGGAGGCAGGTGTCATGATGTCAAGTAGTAATGGACATTCAGTTGAGATGGATCAGTGGAGCGGAGTGGAGCGTGCATTCGCCGTGAAAGCGTACTACAAAAATGGCGACAGTGCAAAAGCTGCACAACGACAGTTCCGGCGCCATTATGATATTCCTCCCCGCGGCCGAGTTCCTTCTTCACATGCAATATTAACATGGGTTCGGAATTTTGAAGAGACTGGTTCGGCCTTAAAGAAGAAACCTCCTGGGCGTGTAGTGAGTGTTCGAACCCCAGAAAACGTTGATGCAGTGCGAGTCGCAGTGGAAAGGAAACCGAGTCGCTCTGTACAAAAAATTGCCTCATCATTACAACTTAATCGTCGGAGCGTGCAAAGAATATTGCACAGCCTGCACTTTCATCCTTACAAGCTTCAGATTGTTCAAGCTCTAAAACCCAATGACGGTGAGTTACGCTTAGCTTTTTGTCAACAGCTACTGACTAAAATCAATGACGACGCAAACTTCCTTGAAAATCTTTGGATGTCTGATGAGGCCCACTTTCATTTAAATGGACATGTCAATAAGCAGAACATGCGTTACTGGGCTCAACAAAATCCCGCGGAACTCCACCAACGTCCGTTACACAGCCCCAAAGTTACTGTATGGTGTGCAGTGTCTGGTCGTGGGGTGATTGGACCGTACTTTTTTGAGGATGAAAATGGTTCCACTGTAACGGTCACTTCTCAACGTTACGTTCATATGCTGGAGACATTTTTTGCTCCACGGCTTCATGCTTTTCCAGATATTGAAATTCAGCAAACCTGGTTTCAACAGGATGGAGCCACCTCACACACTGCCAATCTGTCAATGGCTGCATTGAGACGTTTGTTTGGGGAGCGCATAATTTCAAGGAACGCTAACGTCACTTGGCCTCCTCGGTCTCCAGACCTCTCAGTATGCGACTTCTTTCATCTAAAGAGGACATCTAAAGAGCGTTGTGTACCAGACTAGGCCAAGAAATCTTATTGACCTCAAGACTCAGATCGAAGAACACATCGCCAACATACCGGAGTACACATTGCGTCGCACAATGCTTAAGTCTTCAAAATCGATTGAACGAATGTGTTAGGCGCAATGGACAACACTTAACAGATGTGATTTTTAAAAAGTGATTTTTGAAATGTATTTTTCCACTCTTGACTGACACATTTTCAACATTAAAATGTTTTGTAGAATATTCGTTGGTTTATTATGGTTATTTCAAAATTTCCAGTTTCTCTGCGCCACCCTGTATTATCAAATTATTGCATTCAAAATTGTAGTTTATGTACTGCACAATAACGGAAAAAATATTCCTGACTAGACATTGTAATACGTAAACATTCATGATTTTAAACCAAAATTCAAATTCGAAATGACTGAGTTGAGTTTGAATTCTACTAAAAAAACTCACCCTACCAATAAACTGTTCATAATTCACCAAAATAAAGTTTGGCAAAGAATAAGTAAATGACTCGGTTTCGTTTTGAAATATTCTGTCAGATACATACATGCTCAAATTAAATTTTTTTAAATTATTTATAGGTTCAGTTTAATTGATAATTAATAAATTATTTTTTTAAATAATAAAAATCTTAAAAATTTTTTTTCTTCATTTTCTAAAATGTTTTAAAATGAAAAAAAAAATTTTTTTTTTCGATGTATTTTAGTTTTATGTATTTTTATTTAAAACATTGAAAGAAGAAGTAATTTCTAGTTTTCATACGAACTTAAATTTTCATAAGAAAGGGATGTTTAATCTATTCTTTTAAGAGTTGAGAGCTCTCTTTATCATAAATATGTCGAAATCATTTATATTTTATAAAAATTTCCAATACTAGTAAGTTCATTATATATTCAATTTACTATTAATGTACATGTATATTTTTAAAATTCTTCTACTTAAAAAAAATAAGTAAAAATCTTGCAGGATTCGAATTTATTTTATTTCGCTCCATTTTCCTAAAATATATTCCTTCCTATTCAAATACATGAAAATTTACATTTTTTTAGCAAATGTTCCTTAGAAATGGTGTCCTCATACTTATTTGCCAAATTCGAATAGAAGGTCGAACTGATAAAAAATTCCTTTGGTAGTCTTCCAGTCACTTATCTAAATCCTTTAGAATATCTTTATGTAAAAAATAAGGCAAGACGATCTTAAGAAGGTTTTAAATGTAAATCCCATTTATCTCATACCCTTTTCCTAGCGGTGTGACATACCGAGACATCCAGGCTCCAAATGTTTCTAAATTCAAATATTTTAGTGCAATTTGGGTGCTTTGTTTTGTTTATAGTTTTTTAGTGATGCTTCCGAAAACTTTCTGCTTCTGTTGGGATACAACAAAAGGATGTGTGGTTATTGGTTACATAACTGGGGTAAGCTATATAAATTCTTATATATTTTAATTATATAAGCTATTGATTTGATTTTGTACCCCTTTCCTCCATCACTTTAAGTACACAAGCGTTGGAATGATATCATAAAATAGATTTTTTAGAAAAATTTAAGCAAATCTGCTTTTAAAAAATGGAAACATTGTTAGGATTAATTTGCTTTATTCAAAATCTTTTTAAATGAATTCGAATAACTAATCACTTGCTTTTATTCAATAAACATCGATAAAATGGCCTGATATAATTTTATTTTTATCAAATAAGAATTTGAATATGTAATAAAATTTTTAACTGTTTGATATCTTTTCTTTTATTTTTCTAATTTTATATTTGAAAATTTATTTTGCATTTCCTTTAGTAAATTCCGATCTTAAAATATTACTATTTAAAAAAAAAAAGTTCGATAAACTAATTGAGACTTTTACAAATCTAAAAATTATGCTTTTATTTAGAAGAATCAAGAAATATGTTTGTGTGTTTTACATAGTTATTTCAAATAAATGAAGACTAGAAATTTTATATTGTCTATTTTTGGCATGCAGTTTCAATGAGTAGTAATAATCAATTATTTTGAGAATGGGAAATTTAATCACATTCCAAATTTTGAAGAAGCCATAAGAAGTTTTTTTTTTTTTAATTTGATATCTTCAAGCTTCGAAACCTTGTAATTCAGACTTCTTTAATTCATAGACTATAAGAACTTTTTTGCGTAATTTAACAGTTAAATTATAGTTTTATATTTGTAGCCTTATATATATATATATATATATATATATATATATATATATGTGTGTGTGTGTGTGTGTGTGAGAGAGAGAGAGAGAGAGAGAAGGACTTGGGACCGGGTATTGTTGTTGAAAGTGTAAGTTTATCATGTTTGTGAAAAGGAATGAATCTTTTCTTTCTTATAAAATAACATTTTTTATTTTCTAATATATTTTTTAATAATAAATATTGTCTTCAGTGTATTTTAATATTTATTTAAGATGAGCTGAATGAAGCTTATATACTATCCTGAAATTTTACATATTTTCTAAAAATTGATACATTTATTACATTATATATACATAAAGCCATGTGTTACAGGGACTCAGTATCACGCTATGTGTTGGGTCAGTTATGCGTTTATTTTTTGGATTGCCACTTATTCTACAAAACGATGATCTTCAAGGTCAATTCCCATGTAAGTGATTCACATTTATGTTTTCAAATTATCTAATTAAGTTAAAAATTATAAATCTGCACATCACAAATTATAAATTGAGAATAAATTATGTAATAGCTTATATAAGATTTTGTTCTGCATATAATAGAGTTTAGGCAAACTTTTAATAACATAGGTTGTTAATATTTATTTAATTAAATATCATTTTAACAATTGAACTTTGTACACTAATTTATATATTATAGTAAATATTAGACTTGTTTTATGGAATATGGAAATGACATTGAGGAAAATGTTTTACTCGTCTTTATATTATGTATATACTCATGTTCTATATTTGTATTTAAATTTAACTTAGTTAAATTAAATATCTCATTTGTAATTATTGGATGCAGCTGTTATTGCATTATAATGTATAAAACACTATAAGGAAAGATTGTATTTTCAAAGTATCGAACACATCAGAGAAAATACAGGAGGGTTTTAATTTAAGTGACCCTATATTCAGATCGCTGTAGAATCGTTTTGCAGATCAGATTTTAATAAAATTTTGTATATGTTTTACATAGACCATTGAGAAAAGATTCATTTTGCATGAAGACAGTGGTCTGTAAACATTGCTGTTGTGTAAATCTGAAGTTATATGCTGTCGAAGTAGTTCACTGTACCTTGTACTTATAGCAGCACTTTAAAAAATAAGCATTAAAAAAAAAAAAAAAAAAAAAAAAAAAAACATTGTAAGAATAAAATCATTAGTAAATTTACACCATGCCATCACATAGTCATTTTTGATACTGGATGATAAATTTTCCTATATATGGCAGTTTTGATTTGGAGTTCTACTCAAAGAAAAGTTTCCCTTTTCTGACCGCCGAATTTTCCGATTCCACGAGTCAATAACCACCATTTTCACCAAAAATCGGCATCCAAGATCACAGTATCTTTATTGGTCTTGATGTTCAGTATTTCAATGACGTGGATCATATACAAATATTATTTTTATACTAAATTACAGAATTTTTCGTACTGTCGATCAAGGAATCTCCAACTCCTGTAACACCGATGCAGTGATAATCTTTACACTTAAAATAATCTTTACATGATAATCTTTACACTTAAAATAATCTTGCAACTTAAAATAATCTTTACATCATTCTTTGACATGCGCCTTTTTTAACAATTCTTTTAATGAACGATATTCATGTAGAACAGCTAGGCTGTTCTACTGATGTTTCGAAGAAAAAAAAGAGTTCTACCAGTGAAGTTCGATTTTTCATCTATAATGGGAGGTGGTGGATTTATTTCTATATGATTTATGACAGTCAATACATGCAGAATGATTTTATTTATAATTATAAATCTCTATTAATTTGAATAATTTGTGTAAGAAATTTTTGACCCACACACTTGCCTTCTGGTAGTTAAAATTTAAATCATTTTCTTAGTATAAAAATGGTTCTCATGGTGGACACAGGAAAGGAATCTGCGGAATTGACATTAGCTGCGTTGGCTATCATCATAGTCGAGCATCCAGAATAATTTCCTTATTCTTTTCTATTTTAATTGTTTTTCTATTTCAGAAAAAATGTGTAGTACTGAAATTTTCTTAGAATGCGTAAATTTAACAGTTTGCTTAAGCTTATTTTTAAATGCAATGCAACACCAGTACTTGTATCCGTAACTAACACAAAAGTTATTTTGAAGTATAATCAAATTTATTCTTATGACTAGAAGAATAAAGGGAAGAATAAAACATCAAAACGATTAAAATAGTTTTTTTTTTTTAAAAAAAGTGCTTACCTTCTTTTTAAATTAAGAATCATACATCAATCAATTTGCATTGTCCTTCTTAATGTTTATTCGCGTAAAATCTTATAATTATTACTATGAATGAAATTTATATCTCTAAACTTTAACTTTATTACTTATTTATTCTTACTATTATTTATAATTTATAAAAATGTATTATTAAAATTTTGAAGTTGAAACTTATTTATATAAAAATATGTAATTTATCTTGAATATTTAACTTCTTTTCATTTTATCACTACAGTTAATCCATTATTTTTTGTATTCACTGCTTTGTATTTTGGTTTTCACACTATCACTTCCTTTGGGCTGGTACCTGGAGTAAAAGAAGTGAGTTGTATTCTAGTTTTCGTTATTCTTTTGATGATGTAATTATAAATATTTACTCTATGTTTGTGTGATTTTTTACGCATTAAGCATTTTGCAGATACAAACGTGTCTTACCAAATATTTGCTAGATTAGTAGAAACAATTATCTTTTAACTTATGTAGGTGCTGTGTATGTATGTGAGGTAGATTATAGGAAATTTTTCCTTTTGGGCTCTTTTGTTACCAGATACAAATTTTTAATTTTTATTATTTTCTGGTTAATTTATTTATTATTAGGACTAATTATTTCCTAATTTTATTTAAAGAAAATATTTTTACTCAATAGTGAATTACTCTAATAGGGCTACCATTCAATATGTTTACATATTTAAATTATTTAACTTCATAAAATTTAAAGTAATTATTTACTACCCATACACACTCGCATAGCTTAATTATTGTTTAAGTTTATTAATTTTTTAAGTTGATTCTAAATGATGGGATACATTTTTTATATTTTATTGCCAAATTACCAAATCTCAGGATTACAAAGGGCATAGATGTTTAATGCAGGTTCCCATTTCTCAGATACAATGCCTATCATTACAAACTAAAGTAGTATCATTCCACTCTGAGTATTTAAAAGGAAGATTGCTGTATACCCTTACATACAGCTTAGTGACCCACTGAGATATCTATGCTCTTCAAAAAATATGGAGATTCTCAGTTTGGATCTTAGCTATACTGTTAGTAAAGTTTCCCAACGTTCTATTTTGAATTGGTAATCCAGTAATGAACAATCAATTTGCACAGGTTCGGGTGAAATAATTACGAACAAAATTACAGATGCTAATTTTAATTAATTTTTTTAGAGCATCACAACACAAAACAAGCATTTGAAATTAATCACATGGCTTGAGAAGCCGATAGATATATTTGTTGAGACTGGCGTCTCTTACACACATAATCAGTTAACGAAGCTGGCTAAAGTAGCCCGAACAATTAAATATTCTTAAATATTGAGACTGACGTCTCCACTAATAAAATCCCTTACATAAAATGGCTTAAGAAGCCTAAATAATTATTAGATTATTCTGAGACTGACGTCTCCAAATCATAACGATCCTAATGGCTAGGACCCTCAAACACAGAAGTTTTCATTTTTAGAGACATGTACACTCTGTTTTATATCTTTTCTTTTCGGTCTCGAAGAGGAGGGGAGGAAGGTGTGTGGCCGGATGTTGTGTCAAAGTGCTTTCGATTCTCACACTGTTGAAGAACAGAATGTGGGTGTTGCATTTCTGCGTGTTCAACTGTCCAGCTAGATGCTTGGAAGATTTTAAAATTTTTTCAGTCATGATACATGAATACGGTCTATAGTCAATGAAAAGACCAATCAGTAAGTTATTGACACATCTATTCAAAATGGCGCTGGTGGAATTTAAATTGTGCTTCTTTTTTTTTAATCTGTTTATTGTTTTGGTCTGGGATCACCACGAGAACACTAAACCAAATGGTTTTCTTTAATGATAACGCTCATTACACGTGCTCTGTCGTTATGTGCTAGACACGTAACTTGGTTCATATTTCGTGGTGGATGTTCTAAAGAATAAAAACGCTTAAATGTGAGGTTATTTATAACCTATTATCATACTTGTTAGTGAAACTATCTTCCTTCATTATGGTTTGAGATTGCAAATGACTAATGGTGAAGAAACCAATATTTATTATTATTTTTTTATGTAATAAGATTTTAAAATGTTGACTAATTTAATCCAATGACTCTTCATTGGTATGATGAGGAAATTTAGACTGGTAAATGATGTACTGAATTCATCACTTGACCGTGGTCACGATTACAAGATAACCGTAGTTCAGATTTGTGGAATTCAAAATTATGAGATGGGTTGAAAATTTATGTTGCTTTTTGCTTTGTTGGAAATTATACACCTAACAAATTTCAAGATCTTTTATATTTACTCTTACTATTAGAAGACTGAATATTAAACCTACATTTATTAGAGATTAAATATATTTATAAGCAATATAAGAGAGATTTATGATACTTTATATATAATGAGTGTACATCTGGATTATTTATTAACCTTAAACTTTCATTATATATATATATATATATATATATATAAAGTTATTTAAAATTTTTTTATTACTTAGGTTAAATGAAAGAACTTAAAAAATGGAGATCTCTCATATTTTAGTACATAAATTATACTATTTATATGTAATTATTTCTATTATTATACTATATAATTATTGTTAAATTATTTTATTTTTAGACATTTCTAGATTTTGAAATTTTCCATATTTTTTCCTTTTACTATTTTATATACTCAAAATACACAAAATTTTTTGAAATTACATAGGAAATTTGAATAATTCGCAATATCAGCTCACTCGGTAGAGAATTAATTGTAACGAGATAAAATTCATTTCTTTCTTGATAAGAAAATCCACAATTTTCTTTTCGATTACCACTTCTCTATTCAGAGCCTCTTACAAACTCTGAAAATAAAGAATGTGTTTTAAAGTCCCTTAATATTGAACATTTTCTTTACGTAAAAATGTGTTTCAGAAAGCTCCTTCAGCTCAATAAACTGCAGAGAGGAAGCAAATATTAAGCTACTTCATCTAAAGTTTTCATTCTTAAGTATAATTTGTGTGAACAGCTTATCCACTATATAAAAATTTTCTCTAAAAATACACATTTTCACAAAGCTTTCAGTTACATATTTTGTTCAAAAATACATTTCGTTAGGTTCAAAGCAATACTAAATTCACACATTGTACTTCTTTTGCTGATATTAATGAATTTCCTTTTATTTTAAGATTAGCAACTTTGAATTTATAATTTTTTATATCAGTTTTATTTAATATAAATTTCAATAGTTATTTTTATTTTGATAACTATAAGGTAATTTGTACATATATAAATAGCAAAACATATTAAATCTAAAATTTAGTGAATAATAGTAGTTTTCATAATATGATTTGTTTTTTCTTTCAGGGTCAAGGTATGTTTATTGTACCAACAATGGTTATGCTATTAGTTGACATTCTACTGTCTTTTATTGGAGTTGTTGTTTTAACAATGATGATGGTAATAATTTTGTATCCTAAAAAAATTTAATATGCATTAAAAATATAATATTTATATTATTATATAATTTAATGAACTCTATGTGTACTTTTATTATTGTGTCTTACAAACTATAATGAAATATTTTTCATATGATATAACAATAGCGAAAATAGTGTTATTTTATCACACGATACAGACATGTAATCAACTCTGTTGACTCTAATATTCATCACATGCAATTTATTTCAAAAATAAGTGAAATAATTATCCTGAAGATCTGAATTAAAAATAAAGGATCGCATAATACATCAATAGATAATGTTATCGCAGATATATAAAACGACAAATAAAGATACATTTAGAACTGACTGAACATTTGATGGTATATCCATTAGGTACATTTCAAGTATTTAAATGAAAAATAATATTTTCCTGCAATAGATTTTGAAATATTTTTCGAATAGCATTCAAGATATTGAATAATTTTTGATGACCGAATTGACTGTGATACTTTGTGATGCTCAAAATGCAATAATTCTAAGAAAAATTCCAAACTTTTCCCCATAAGCATACATTCTTTCATAAGGAGATTGTTGTCATGTGATCGATCAAAACATGTGTTTTGATCAATTATTAAAATTCATTATTTACAAAAATGAAGCTATTTTCATTATTTTTAAGTTTTGCTTAATGATGTGTATATGAAATTTAGAGTTTACTATATTAATTTTCTAAGATGGTAATTTTTCAGCTGATGATTTATTGGACTTTTATATTAATTTTTTTATTAATGTCATGAGTTATGTTTTGTCATTCGTGTTATTTTTTCTCTTTTCTCAATTATCATTCACACAACTCGAATTATTATAAACAATCGAATTTGAATTTATTTTTTGACAGGATAAACAAAGTGAATTAGAAGATTATTTTGTCAGTGGAATTATTATTGGTTCAATACTTTTACCTCTCTTAGTAAGTATATTATCAATATATAGCTGAGAATTTAGTTTTGAAATTAAAAACTTTATGTAATCAATGAGTTCATATTTTCACAATGAATAAATTTTATTAATAATTTTTGTACTGGTATAAAATTAAGGAGATTTAAATTTTAATTTTAGCGCAATTTTTAAAATACTAGAAAAATGTAAACGTATCTTTTATATTAAACGCATATTTTTTGTTTAAAGAAGGTCTGAAAAAATGACGAACCTTATATTTTTCAATCATTACTCTAGAGATGTTTATATTCGGCTCAGAAGAGGATTTTTAAATTAGGTCAAACTTTATCTGTGAATAATTTTAAATAATAAAGGGCATTTAAAAAAAATTGAAGTGTATTAAATTTTGCTTGTAATTAATGTGTTAAATTGCAAAATATAATTTAATTATAAATAATAAAATGGTACCGTATTCAGATCCTGATTAACAATAAACATTTTTTTTTTTTTAACAATTTCTAATATTAAACCCTTCTGTGTGCTCGTACATTATTTAAAATCATCATATGTCAAATTTTTTTTTTATTAAAATCATTTAGAGTGTATTAGATTTATCTTATTGTATATGAATAAAAAGCATTTTATAAACAATTAAAAATTTATAAACGATATATATAATATATATATATTTATACAAGGGTTGTAAATTAAATAGTGGCAACTTAACATTGAAATTCGCAGAAGAGCGGGCATGTGCAAATAGGATATGGGAGCGGTGAGGTGGCTCTATTGTCGATGTGTAGAATGCAAAAAATAAGTCGATCTGTTTAGAAGGGAATTGTTGTCTGGCATTAAAGTGAGGAATTTCGTTTCCATCGCTCTAAAGCATATTTTCAAAAGGTGATCAGCGGTTGTGGCTTAAAACCGAGGTTGCTCGTGGCAAAAATGCAACAGAATACTATCGAGAATTAGTGGAAGCCTGTGGCACAAATGCTTTACCATATAGGACAGTAACACGATGGGTTCAAACATTTCGTTTGGGTAGGAATGAGACTGCGGATTTGCAATGCACAAGTCGGCATTCCATTCCTCAAGAGCAAATTGACATCCTCAACGGTCTCCCAATCATAGACTGCCTGAGAATGATCATTAGATGTTGGTCTGAGTCATCAAAGTGACGCATAATGAAGAAATATCTCAACATAAGGAAAATTGCTTCCCGCTGGGTCTACATCGACTGACCGAAGTACAGAAATGGCACCGGTATGCCCTGGTTGGCAGAAACTTGGAGAGATATCGTAATGAAGGAGACGAATTTCTGCAGCGTATTTTCGTCATTGATGAGACATGGGCACGAGACAATGAGCCTGAATTAAAGCGTCAGTCAAATGAATGGCATTACCAAAATTCGTCACGTACACAGAAATTTCGATAGGTGCCCGGTCGGTTGAAGGTTATACTGATTGTGGCATACGACAAGGACGGTGTGATTCTTACACATGCTGTACCAGAAGGACAAACTATCAATGAGGATTACTATGGCCGATTTCTACAGCACCACCTGCGTCCTACTATGCGATGCAAACGTCCACGTTCATTGCACAACAATCTCCCTATCTTTTGTCAGTAGGAAATCCTGGAACACCCTCCCTACTCTTCTTACATATGTCCTTGTGAATTCAATGTTTCAGAAGTTGAAGGAACCCCTCCTAGGTCACCGATTTCATGATGTTGATACTTTACTCCATGCAGTGGGACGCTCACTTTAACAATCAATGCCCGACATTTGGCAAAAGATTATAAGCTTTGCTGGTGACTATATAGAAGGAATGTAATGCAATTGTACTTGTAAGTTCATTAAAAATTTATTTATACCTATGTTGCCATTATTTACTTTATAGTTCTCGTATATATATATATATATATATATATATATATATATATATATATATAT
>JAPDSC010088416.1:269076-283405 GCA_026290005.1 Latrodectus geometricus | reverse complement strand
ATATATATATATATATATATATATATATATATATATATATATATATACAGAGAGTGAACTAATAAGAAACAGTTCATTCTATGTCTAAATTGATGTTAAGAGGTTTTGAAAGCGAAAAGATTCCTAATAAAATAAATGTTTAGCTGCCTAAATAAGGCAAATAATTATGTTTGATTAAGGCAGGGTAAAGTTAACGAAATGAAAATATTATTTTTCATTAATTTATGCATTCAGAAAATTTTTAATAACAATTAGAAAATATTTCTTACTGTGTAAGTTAATAAATTTGAATAAATCAAAAATATTTGACTTCATTGTAGTATTTATATTCTCATTTCAAATAAAAATTAAAGTTTTGCATTCATATTGTTAATTAATAGTACTAATAGTTTTAATTACTTGATGAAGAAAAATAATTTAAATAATCGTTTGAATTCATTAAGTTGACTCGAAATAATTGATATCAACTATTATAAAAAATAGACACTTAAGTATGTAACTTAAACTATTTGATTAGATTTAAATCATTGTATATTTAAAATATAGCATGTTTTAATTTCAGATTTATTCTATCTTCATTGTTATATCTGAATTTGAAGAAATATTTAACAAAATTGATCAAGGTAAGAAAGTTATTTTCAATAGAGGAGATGCACCCCTCAAGCATAAAAAAAATTTTTTTTTTTCAATAAGAAATTAAATTTTTTATAAAAAATTTTTAAAATATGAATACATAATGAATTATATAAATATTTTTAATAATAAATAAATATAAATGCAATACTTTATATTGAAAAATTTTTAAAGGGATTATTGAAAGTTATATTAATCAGAATAGAAATTCTGGAGTTAAATAAATAACATTAACATAATGAAATTACATAACGAGAAGTAGTTACTTATCAGGAAATAAAAAAAAATATTGTTTTTACCTATTACTAAATGTATCTGATAAGGATAAAATAATTATGCGTAACTTTTTTTCTTTTACAGCTTAGTTCTCTCTTTTATTACCACAAGTCATAATTTGACTTTCCCAATTGTTACAGTATCCACCACTTTTTTTAATTATGGCACAGTTTGATAATTTTTTTATAAAAATAATCATATAATTTTAAATTAATAAGGTTTGTTGTATGAAATCATTCGAATCAATATCTCTTCTGAGTTTATAAAAAGGAATAAAACAGCCATGGATAAGATATTGTGTATTTTGTTTAGATTTCTAATATATCACATGTTCTGGCCTTCGGTTCAACAGTTTGTGGGTTCGATTCTTTTCACGAGTTTGGGCGTTTGCAGTGTGGTTCGGAATCCACTTTAAACTGTGATCCCTGAACGACTTACCCTCCCGTTTGAAAAATGACAGTTGAGCAACAAACAAACCAAATCAAACATAGCATATTTAGTTCAAATTAAAAAAGCAATTTAATGTTTAAGATAAAAAAATTTTTATTCATAACGTTTAACTCAGTTATGGTAGATAACACTAGATGGCAGGAACCAATTAAGTGAACTCAATGCATAAAATGCTGCTATGAATCTCCATTAACCCTTTGGATATATTTGACAATTGAGACTCGTCATCTGGTTACTGCAACACAAGTCTTCAAACAGTTCAGTACTCAAAAGATTAAATAAATTTAAATCGCTTCCTGTACCCATAGCAGGTATTTAGAATAATAGTTGCAAAGGTTATCTTTCAAGCTTCCGTCACATTATCTTTCAGCAATATACAGCACAACTGAATTTTGTACTTTTCTCATTAAAGATGGTACTAAACATTTTCTTTGTATGGATATTCAAGAGAATTTTCTTTCCAATGAAAACGTACCCTCAACTGTTGAACTCTATTAGAGTTGCAATAGCATGGAATTTTTAAATTCTATAACACACTTCAATCTGATACAGACTGTTTTCTATCATCATTGAAATTTCAAACAGGTATTGGAATTGTCATTTTTAAAATTTTCAAGATTGTCATAACTTTTCCCCTTTATTTTTCTAAGAAATATTGATCTGATATAGTTAAATTTTTATCACAATATGTGCAAGTAAAGCATTTTAAATATAAAGCATAAGGTGTTTAACTATCTATTGGATTAGAGTACCAAGATATTGCTTGAATTCCTAAATGTTAAGCAATTTTTAAAAGCTTTTTTGATACAAATTGAATAAAAAAAAAAAAAAGAGATAAATAACCTCACTTATTTACAAACTGGAATAGGTTTAATAAGAAAAGGTGATATTTATATAAGGCAACAATTTTTGAATTACTTCCAATTTTATTGGTTTTTTTAAAATTAGAGTGCAGTAGTTGAATAATACAAAAAGTACATTTTCTTAATTCAACATCAGTTCTCACTAGATTTTCTTTTAATCAGCTGTGTCTTATTGAAGAAAATAAATATCAAAAAATTAATTTCATTTTTATATTAAATAATCACAAGGTCTGTTATTTTTTTACTCAATTATCAGTTTTCTATTCTAATAGTCACTTTTTTGAAGAAATAATCACATGGCCTGTTTCATAGGGGAATAAAATAAAATGATTATTTTTTAACATTGCGATGCATTTCAAGAAATTTTTTTTACAGAAGTTTAAGACAAGGAGAGGAAAATGCATATTGACAAAAGTGTTGAATTGATGGTGAAAAATACACATGGCTATTTGATTAATGGGTAGCAACTCAAATAATTTTTTTCCAAATTTTTGAATCAATATTTTTTATTTCTTTTAAATACAGGCTTTTTTTCCTTTGCCTTTTTTTTTTTTTTTTTAAAAAAAAAGGGGGGGGGGGAACTTTAATGTGCTTATTTTTCATTAAAAATGTAAAAAAACATTCTATAGTTTATTACTTTTCATATTTTTTTACATTTTCAATAAATGAACATAATATTTTACTACTGAAAAAGTTGCATCCAAGTTCAGCATATACATTTAATGCCCAGTTATTTATTTTTTTTCGTGAAAGAGAACTAATGTGACATAACTAGTCAGAAAACTGTCTTAAATGTAGCATAGCTTTCAAAGAAACAATGAGGTTTTCAATTTTAAAGAAGCTTGTATTTTCTATTAAGAATTTAATACTAAGAAAAGGTAAATTGCAGAAAGCAATTATAATCTGTCTTAAAACACTTGCATTGTTGTTTGGCGCTCTATGATAACATTTTATTCATAAGGGTTGATTCGACCTACAGTTTAAAGCAATGAACTGGTTGCTAGGGTGTTTACTGGAAAGTTATGAGTTCGAATCCCAATCCAATTAAAGATCTGCAGTGTTATTGACAGCTTAGACACATAAATATATAATTGTCATAATGTCTTCTACATGAAATAATACCACTGGAAATGGCAGATAAAGTCTACTGCTTGATCTGTTTCTAAATTACAAAGACTCACCCCCTTTTGAGGCATGATAGAATGCCCACTGAGTTCAACATAAAGGTATCATCACTTCGACCCCTTCTGCTAAAAGGTAGGACATAAGTGTCATAGCTAGTTATTTGGCCATTTGAAATAAACAAATAAAAAAGTTTAGAGCATATTCCAGACCACTACAAACATCTGTTAAGGAACAGAATTAGAACCTGTTGGAGTAAAAACCAGAGCAAAAAGTGTTCACCTAAAAAGTCAGGAAATAAATCCAAATAATTATTTATAATATACAAAAGGCTAATTAACAATCCCTATTGAAGGAAGATTTGTAACTACAATCATTTTAAATTTTATTTTTCAGTGTGATAATTTTAAAGTATGTAAAATACATTGCCATAACAGTAATAGAATTAATAATTTTGTTTTATAGTTCCCTTACAGAAATCGGAATTCGAGCGAGAAAATGATATACAGAACTTGGATAAACTTGAGGATGAAAAGTATGGCACAGTCGTATGATTTGTATCAAGTGAAAGAAAAATAAGCAAATGTGATGAAAAATGTATTTATTGACAGAAATTTTTACACCAAATAATGAAATAAAAATATGAACAAGATTAAAATTCTATCCTTACATTTTAAGAAAATAAAAAATTCATAGTTAATTAGAAAATACTATAATATTTATCTTAATTAGTAATTTAATTTTTAAACATATTATTCTAGACATTTTATGCATTATGAAATGTATTGATTGCATATCATTGGAACAGTTATGTGAATATAAAACATTGATTACAAGCAAACTTTCTCTTCAATGGATAAGACATTGATTCTTTAACAATTTCTCAAACATATGAAATCAGTAAAATACTATATCAGTTCAAATGTACAGAAGAAATGAACTTTACTTTTGATGAACAAAAATTTGGAAAATATATCTTCACTCTTTCCCCACAAAAGTTTCTGAAAATTCTTCAAGATAAAACTGACATCACCTCATGTGAAAATTACTGTCCTACAAAAGAAAATGTTTTTATTCAGAATTACTTTGATAAAATCAATTAAAAAGTTAACATTGCACTATATAATATTGACATGTATTAAATAAAAATTACATAAATTTAGAATTAATAAATATTTAAGGCATAAAAGCATGTAAAGAATATTACAGCTAACATTAATAGTTAATTATATAATTTCTAATGAAACTAATAAATTTGTATACCCAATCAATTTCAAAATGTATTTGCCAAGTTTAATTTCCCAAAGACTATTGTGATATTTTTATCAACCCAGAATAGATGAAAGATCTGACCAAAACAAACAAAATTTTTGGTCTGTAGCACAATATGTTAACAGATTTATAGGATTCATATATTGATGAAAAATGCAAGGAATTTTTTAGATCATGAAAGAAAGGATGCAAATGTTGGTATTTCTAACTCAATAGTTGCAAGGAATATTGTTATTCATATAAATGCATTCAACATTTTTTGAATTAACACATCATTAATTTTGGAAGCCCAGTAAATGAATCTTCATTATAAAAAATTTTACACCAATGTAAAGTATTTATAATGCATAACTCCGAAGTGGTTATAAGTACAACACAATACAAAATTGATGGATGGCATACAGCAAGGGTAGAAATTAGAAAACTTGCTCAAAGACTGAAATGATAAGTATTAATTTTTACTTTATCAAACAAAATTACCTGAAAATGGCTAAGACATAGATATCCATTTATGAACTTAAATTATGCATTTGTAAGTAAAAAATTTAAAATTATGAAAATTTGTTATTATTAATGAATGGAGATGAGTTTAAGAAAAGACAATAACTAGGCACAAATAAAATTTCCTTTAATTTGTATAATAAAGGTTTAATAAAAAAATAATAAAAATGCTGCCAATTCAAGTGGATAAAAACAAAATATAAAAAAATGAAATTTACAGACCACTATATATGATTACACTTGAATAATCTTTTGCTTTGCTCATTTACAATCTAGCATGAATGTTAAGACAAGCAAATTATATAATTAATAATTTTAGTCGGATGTTTGATTAAATGTCAAGCTACAATAAAAGTATATCTATAGAAAGTAGACATTACTTTAAATCAGAAAATTTTAAAAATGAAAAGTAGACAAATATCCAAATTTTTGTTGAATAACACATGGGAAATAAATTACACAACTGGACTATAAAATACACAAATTGAAATTTAGTAATAATTAAGTATTATTTTTTAAGCTTTTTTTTTTTTTACAGATTAATGGTGATAACTTTGATTCAGATAAATTTATGTATTTACTTAAACTATTTAGTAATTAATATTTCTGATTTGCATACATCAATAGTTAAGTTTTTACCTGGATAATCTTCATTTTCCACTATGCCAGAATGTACTGCTGCTTCTTTGCCCTGAAATAAACAAAAAAATCATAATCTTAAAATTACAGCATTGACAGATTTTGATTAATGTTATGCTGATTATCAGCAGAAAATGTTTCCAAAGCAACACATAAAGCATAAAATTAATCAAAGACATAAAAATTGTAAAATGGATAATACAGGGAACTGCACTTTAAATATTAAGAGCAAAAATTTGTAAAGTGAACAAAACACTATTTAAATTTTATTGTGTGGGAAAAATTATACAGGTACAATTAATGAATATAAATTTACCTAAAATGAAACAAAAATTACAAATTGTCGGTTTCTCGTGTACCCAACAATGGTACCATTTTAGAGAAATATCATAGCCATTTAGAAATATTTTTATTAACCTTAAACTTCTAAGGTGAATGGATCAAAGCAGACCAAACACTATACAAAGGATCTAGTTTTCCATTATTGATAATACATTTCTACTGCACAGAATTTAGTTTCTCATGATAAACTATGATAAAAAATCTCTTTAAATTCAACAAATTGTTATGACGCGTGCTACCCATATGAATACACCTTTTTAGTTACAGGAACTACAAGACTTTCATTGAAAACATTTTCAAAACTAATATTGCATATTTTCACTTATGAAACAGCATAAGCCTGAACAATGTTGCAATAAATAAGTTTATATAAAATTTTATTTTCTTCCTTTTCTCAATAAGCATTTATTTACAAAATAATTGAATTAAATATGCATTTCTCCACAATTCTTTGCAGTGTTTAGTCAGTTTTACAGTCAACAGATTTTAGTCTTTGTTGATATTTGTCTCCAGAATTTGTTAGTACTGTTATAGCTGATACTGCAGCTTGAGATACTTCAAATTATTTCTAGCTTGGTCATCATGCAGGGTATCATGGATTCTAATAATTTAACCCTATTTGAACTTTGAGAGTTTCAATAAAATTGAATTGTAAAGATTTCCAATGATGTCTAGGCACCCTCAATTCATAGGTAATTTTACTGTGGATCACAAGGAAATTAACATTAAATTTCATAATGGCACTCATTTTGCACATTATGGATCAGGATTAAACATATTCTGACTGCCAAACACAGTTAATGACGCTAAAACAAATACACACAATGGTCGATAAGTAAACCATATATATCAATATTTTATAAGACAACCTTTTGCACAGATGATTTCTATCTAGGATTCTGGAGTACACTTCTGTCTATACTATGCATTGGCTATACAACTTTTTATATCTTGTAAATTAGATGGAAAAGAAGAGTTGTCAGATGTGCCTTATGGTGTCAAGGGAAGGCATTAATAGCCAGACTGATGTTTGTGGACAAATTTTAAACATTTCTGTCATGATATATCAATGCATTATGGTAAATTAAGTATCCATCACCATCAGAGTAAAAATACAACAATACAGGATGCACTTAAACTACTAGTATATGTTATGGTAAAAGTGATTAATCTAGTGATTATATATAATAACTGGTTACTATTCATTATCTCCATTAAACTTGGATAAATTATTGAATTTCATCTGTATTATTGAATATTTAGCAATAAATACATATAGCCCATAACTCGTAATGGGGAAAGTCAAATTCTAATCATTTTGTAGAAATGATCTTAATTTGAAATTTTTTTAAAATATTAAAAAATTCCTACTTAAAAATTTGGAGAACATCATGAAGTCACAAAATTGCGAGTAAATGGTCATTCAGCAATGGATCATTAATTTTCACTTTAGAACCATCTTCTATTTCAATATTGGTTTATCAGAAGTGTTGCTAAATGTTTCTGTTAAAATAGATTTTTTTGGTTTTAAGATACTTGATGGAATCATTTGGGAAAGAAAATGTAGATGTGGAGAAATGATACTTTACAGAAAACATAATAAATTCGTAACTTAGTTTTAGTGCATACATTTTCATATAAGCTGAGCAAGATGAGATATAGATTTACAAATTGAATTAAAGATGATTGTCACTGTCAATGAGTTAATTTATTAAGATTAATGCTTCAAATATAGAGAAGAATAACAATCTGAATTTGTGTGCATTTTATGGTGTCATCAAGAACACGACACAGAAACATTTTCTGAATGAAATAATTTGGAAGCAGAATATGTGTTTCCCAAGGCATATCGTTAAAATTTCTGCAACATTTTACAAGCAAAGGAACAAATTTATTGTCCGTAATTCTTACATTAGGATGTAAGAGGTTACCTTCATTATGAACTTGAATCAAAGCACCAAAGACTACATGGAATAAAAGATTCACCACTGCTAAAAATAAAATAACAAACCTGTTTTCAGAAGTTAATAAAAAAAAGCACTGTAATGTTAACTTTTTTTTATAAACCTATCCACTACTTGAATTTTCAACAAAAGGAATAAAAATCAACACAGTTAAGTATAAATTGACCCCCCTTTTTTAGTCTTATTCTTTTCCCAACAATTTTCATTTACTTGGAAAACTCAAAAATATTTCAGAAAAGATATATTAGGATAATGAAATACAAGAGGGAATTTGAAATTGGTTTTTACAGCAATAGATTTTTTTTTTTTTAAATAAAAGAGAAATATCTTGTTAAGTTTTACAACAGGATAAATGTTTGAATCATAATATTTTAATGTCAAAATTTTTGAATGAAAATAACTTATGTTATCATTAGAGAACATGGATTGTCATTTATATTGGATGAAAATTTTTCAAACATTTTTAAGATCTCTTAAACTGATGCTCATAATAAAGATTATTCAACTTGTGAAAATATTTAAGTAGAAATTATAAATTAATTTAATAACAAATAAAACTTACCTCTTCAAAAGATTCATGAAATTCTTTTAAGGCTTCAACAGAACTAAAAGTAGCTCGAAATTGACGTCTTTTAGGAGGCTGAACACTCATATCAATGGCAGCCCAAATAGCTTTTTTTCCTTCCACTCTAATGCAATTTTGAATAGCAATTATATGGTCACAAATCATTTCTTTTTGATCATTTGTCATAGTAACACGATATCCATACACAGAATCATCATACATCATTTTCAAAACACCAATTCCTGCATTCTGAAAATTAATTGTAATTAATCAAGTTATTCAAATTTGTGTATTTTAATAAGTAAATGTTATGTACAAAGATCAAATTTAGGTTAAATATCAACATTTTAAATAAAATTAAAATATTATAAAGAAAAATAGTACTTGCATATAATTTAAATGAAATTAAGAGGGATGTTTTATAACTAAGCATATGTGCACTTTTCACTAAATTTGCTAAGAATATTCTGAATAATAAAAGTCTCTTCCTTTCTAAAAGAGACACACTAATTTTTGGGTGATATTGTACAGCTAACACTGAAAATGCAAGGAAAATAATAATCATTAAATGTTACATTTATTAATAGGTACCAAAAACATAAATAAATAAAGTTTTTCAGGGGGGGAAAATTTACACACCATTAATTGTTACACAAATAACTGCTTGAAATTAAACTTTTAAACATTTATTCTAATCACTAAAATTTCCAGAATCTCATTCTTGTGACACTGACAGTACTTCAATTCAAAGAATTACAAATTTCATAAAGGATCAATATTTACTTTTTTCTAACACTAAGCATGAGGTGAATATTTAAGTGACAGAAGTTTCTGTATAATAGTTGAAAAATTTATTTAAAATTTTTAGAGAACATCAACTATTAGTCAACTGTTTCACACTAAAAGCTTGGTGAAAAAGAATATTTAAATTGAAAATTGTAACTTGAAAACATAAACTGGTTAAATGTAAAAATCTTTTTACACATATTAAATAATAAAAATGCAGTTTCAGTCCTGATATCTAAAAGTGATAATTTATTACCTACACATGAATTTACAAATATTTTAAAACCTTCATGTTTAAAAAAATATGTTAGCATATTCAATTATAAAATAAATAAGAAGTGCAACATGACAAGGGATTGTTTTGTGCATCCTAGATAATACAAAATTTATTATTGATGCCCATTTTTTAAAATTCAACTTAAAGACTCTTTCGTCTGCTTCAACTCTGGATAGTCCTTTGATAAGCATAATGAGAATGTACTGCACTATTATTTTATTATTCAGTTGCTTTTAATTATTGAAAAGAAAGAACAAGATTAATGGCTTAGTGACTAAATATCAAGCATTTGTATAAATACATATTATTTTACTGCAATTGTTGATTGAAAAGAAGTTTTTCATTTAACACAAATAATTTTTCTGAATCTTTTAGAAGAGAATCACTTTTAAGCATGCATTAAAATTATAGAATATTTAAGTATTTTTTCATGGCAGCTAGATTTTTATCTTAAACTTATCCTTGCACTCACTTTAATATAGGATTATGAGCTTGCTCCAAGAAGGGAAAAGTACTAGATTTGAATAAATTGTTTTATTATTGAACAATGAATGAGAAAGGTATACGGCACTTTCATGCATGAATGCAAACCACTTTTTATGAAAAGTCCACCCAGAAAGCTAAACCTCATAATTAATGTTGGAAATAGCCTTCATTTGTTATGTTGTGCTAAGTCAAAACTAATCCTTAAAGATATATAATTGAATAATGTGCAATAAGTTAGTTGAATAAAATTTACAGTATCAGTAAGGTTAATGTATATAAATAATAATTACAGTGTATTTCAGAGAAAAAAGTATTCTTGATTGTAATAATAAATAAGCTTTAAAATCATTAAATTTATTTAAACATGTAATTATTGTAAGCTTTTACTATTAATTTTAAAAATTCCATACCTAAAACATATTCTGTGTAAAGCATGTGGGTCCAAAGTTACTCTAATGGACAATTTTATTACTAAAATTGTCTTTATTTTTATTTAATTTAAAAAATGAATCTTGCTTGGATTTCTTTAATATACAATATACATAAAATTTTTAATCAGTTTAAAATAAAAATTTTCTCAGTGTACTATATACATAAAAAAGAATACCAGAAAATAATAGGTGAAAAAAATAATACATTTTGGAAGACCCAGACTAAAAGTGTATTTTTAATTCTTTCGAGTGTTAGGAATAGAAATTTATAAAGAATTAAGCATCATACTGAAAAAAAAAAATTGATTTTTAGAAAAAATAGGAAATATATAATTGATTTATACAGAAGGATTGCAAACAATCAGTAGTAACTAATATACTTTGTATGTTTGCATACAACATACATTTAAGATTTAAATAGATGTTTTCTATAAAATTCTCAATATACAAAATATATTCAAAGCATTTACCTTAAATTGATTAGCTTCAACATCAAATATTTCAAAGGAAACTCTTTTCTCAAAAATTATTTCTTCTTCTTCACTTTCTTCGCCTTCACAGCTCTTTTCAACGTTTGTATTTTCCATCTCATTACTTTGAGTTACTTGTTGCTCCACATTGCTTGAAGTTGAATTATTTTCAGAACAATGAGAATTATTCCGTTCAGTATTTTCATTTGTATTACTAATTTTATTATTCGCAAGAGATTCTAAAAAATAATTGGGGATAAAAGTTTATAAAAAGAGTGTTATGATAAATCAATATAAAGTCTCTAACTTAAAACAAAAATTATCCTCCAAATCACGACATGATATTATTTGAAAGGATAAATGAAAATATGATTTAGAGAAAATGTTATATATATTTAAGAAAAATACAAGAACCATAAGAATATATACCATTTTTTTCTGAAATATTCTGTGATTCCTTCAACGTTTTTACGCATTCATTAAATACAGTTTTAAATTCTTGCAACTTTTCTTGACCCTGAAAATAAAAAGATAACAATTTAAAATTTGATCTATATATATAAATGATGGTGAAAACATTTTTGTCAGAGCAAAAGAGAATAGTAAAATTATGATGAAAAGTGGAGATTTAACATTTAAGTCAGGTATATTATCAAAACAAATGACTAAATACCTTGAATCGTACAGCAAATTTTGTGGGTTTTGCTTCCCCATCAGAATTATCAATTGCATTCCAACAAAGAGCATTATCACTTGTAGCTAGTGGTGACAATGTCATATCTTCAGTAATACAATGGTTACAAGCAATATTATGAACTTGATCACGTCTTAAAAGAATACGGAATCTCGCTAAAAAGAAAATTAAAACATCATTGTATTCAATATCCATCACATTGCAATTTTATAATATATGGATTGAGTATTAGTAAAAGTATTTTAGATATTTCTTAAGAAATAAAATACAATAGGAATAAATTTTTAAAATTAATTGACAGATAATAATAAAAAAATATAATAAAAAGTTACTTTATTTTTCAATGTAATAGAAATATAATAAAATTTAAAAATATATTTAAAGAGAAAATTTTCATACAACTTTGCTTTTGTTTGAACAAGGTTATGTAAAAAAATTCAGTACATTACTTTAAATCATATGCCACAGCATCAATTAAAACATTAAAAATATTTGTATGCAAATATGTATATATAGATAAAAACTCAGAAATATTTGTAGAATATTTTCTCTAAAACTTAAAACTAAGATTTAATATGCTTTATTTTACACAAAATCTTTACTAATATTAATCAATTTAAAAATATTTTTCACACATAATAACAATGAAAAGTTGCTTTAAAACATTAATTTAACAACTTTATATTATAATACTTTAACAGTGGATTACTTTTCTCCTTATGACTTAGTATCTTCAAATCACCAATGCCCCGTTCTTTCCACTGTTTTGTTGAGGCGTCAAATCGGAATAATTTAGCACGATGAACAAATATAGGAGTTTCATCTTCTTCACCTGTTTTAACTTCAATTAAATCTGGTAGCGGTATCACAGGTTCAAAGTGAATGTCTGGGTTTTCTGCAACTGTATCATCTAGTGAAAACTCATTAATTAATGTCAGATATCAAATTAAATATTTTCAATACAAAAAAAAACAGTAAAAAAAAGCTTGACTTTTTATAATCTGATAAAAAATAGATGAGTTTTTCCAATTTTCAAATATAGCAATATTATTTCAAAGGTTTTAGTAGTATGTAAGGTTGATCAAACAATACTTTTATTGAGATCATGAATTGCAGATCTCACCAAGATAAAAAATAAAAAAGTACAAGTCAGGAAGCTTATACATATAGACAGAATAAAAACTTAAGAATTAAGATATTTATTATCATATAAATTAGGTTTATTAAAGATATTTCAAACAAACATTAATTTCTGGATAATAAGCATATAAAATTCATCAAAAAATTGAAGAACATATTAAGCATCTTCCGCAAGTATATAAGGTTTATAAAAGTAGTTTGAACTAAATATATGTTTAGTTCACTGTGTACTTTTCACAATTCAAATGTAATTTAAAATGTTTGGGAACTACTGACAAAATTTTTTTTATAACAATGTGAAGCACTATTCAACTCTGAATGCAAGAATGAGTTAGATGTAAATTACTTAAAAAAACCTTGGGGGGGGGGGGAATATACTCTACAAGGTGGCACATTACATAGAAATGGTGATAAAACATTATTTTTAAAATATCTTTTTACAAATAAGTTATTCTAAATTTCCATATATTTGTTTCTGACATACGTAGTGTTTACTTATTTTACTTGGTTTTTTAAATTTAAATGCAATAAAATATTTTGATAACATGTTTGAAATTAATATTGCCTTTATAATTATAAATCACTGTATGTTACAATTTTTTTTTTTTAATTATTTGTCAGCTTTAGTTTAAGTTGAAAAGATAATTATAAGTAAAAAAGTCATAATTCTGTAGCTATTATTTTAAGTATTTCAAAAATAAAGTAGTTTTCTTAAAATTATCAGTTTTTGGTCTATCGGAAAAGTAAACTCTTTGAATGTAAACATGAAAAAATCTTTGTATTACTTTACAAAATAATTTAATAAATAAGTTTATTTAAAATGTTTACTAAATATTTTGTTTTACAACTTGTACATTTTTTCCCATTTATTTCAGTTACTCCATTTGTAATAAAAATTTCCATTATAGGAAAACTTTGCAATGTATTATTGTTGCATAATCTCAAAATGTTCTAATTTTAACTGTATGTAAAAGCCTGAAAAGTTATTTTATAACTATCTCATAATTCTATAAATTCTGTATTTTTGCATTTACTATCGAAATTCAAAATTTGAAGAAAAACTAACATATAAAAAAAAAAGAATAAAATAATTTAATGGGAAAAAAAGATTGAAATAATTCAATTATTTATTTAATTAAAATTATTTCATTCTTTTATTCCCCAACCAGTGTTCTTAGTTTGCTTTAATTATTATATCATTATATAAAAATAATAAAAACAATTCTGCCTAATGCATATATATATATAGAGAGAGAGAGCAATTTTTGTCTATACTATAATACATTCTCTCCTTCTCTTTTGGAAAATATTCTCTTGCTTTGATTTGGAAATTTACACTGTTTTTATCAGTGCTAAAATTAAAATATCTTGTGCTATGAAGATAAATATCTGCCTTAATAAATATAAATTATAGTAAC
>JAPDSC010088416.1:251440-263582 GCA_026290005.1 Latrodectus geometricus | reverse complement strand
ATAAAAGAAATAATCTTGTAATATAATTTTACTAGTTGTAGAAAATATAATGAAGAGAGAAAATTAATAATGAGACTAAAATCAATAAAAAAAAAAAACTACTATAAATTTATTCTATAATTAGTCTACACTGTATTGTAGGATACCCTGTACATTGTTGTTGTCTTGTGCCAGCTACGATGGCAGTGTGAGATGTGCTGCTCCACTTTTCCATCTGAATTGTAAATTTGGTGTGGAGTTCAACTTCCTCCGTACACACATGCCATAGGTACACGTTTATTAGGTAGGCAACCATTTACAACACATTTATGCATGGAAAGGACAAAGTATATCCATGCCCAAACCGAGATTTGAACTCAGGACATCCCTATCTGCAGTCAGGTACAAAGACCACTGGACAGGGTATTCAGCACCCTCTACATTAAAATGTTAATATAGTAATTTGAGATTTCAGATTGTTATAAAATACTAACTTTGTTGATTTTTTCATTTCTAAATATGATCACTTAAATAAATAAACATGGAAAGCTAAATATCTCTAAAACATTTAAAGCTTCGTCTCTATTTTACAAGCTCATTAAAAAAAAATATATATATTTCAGAGAAATTTGGAGATGATACAACAAGTAGCAACTCAAGTTAAAATATTTCATCACAACATTTTTTCATAGAATTTGTGTTTTGAAGATCAAATACTTTTTAATGATATTCAAATTTTTAAGTTCTCCTAAGAACTATTTATTTTAAAAAAATATTTAATATACTAGAGGAATGACTATTGATAGTACTATAAAAGCTAAGATCTAATTTAAAAATATTTAATAAAAGAAAGGGATGATTATTGATAATATTATCAAACTTATAAGATCTAAATTAGTTTGAGTTTTGAATATATTTTTTTAATAAGTTTCAATTACTTATGGATAAAATGTGCATTATTATTTAACTAGTAAAATATTTTTTCACAAACTTAAATATAGTTACATATAAACAATATGCAATTATTTTCATGGATAAAAGAACTTTATAACGTGACTACATATATATCAGTGAAAAGAAATATACCATAATTTCCAGATAAAAGACTGTATCAACATAAATCTCACACTTGAGAAAAATGGTTTAAAATGAAAATTAAAATTGCAAACACTGTAAAATGATAATTTGCAGGTGCAATATTTTATGTTTTACAACATCATAAAATATTGACTTATGTTGTAATACATATCAATTTAAAAAATGCAGAAAAAGGAAACACAAATAAATTATAGTTGATGGGGAAATTTTATGATATATGTTAGATCCACAAATGTGTTCCTCTTAAAAAAGAGAATTTAAGAGCAAAATAATCATATTATAAAAAATGAAAACTACTTATCATACTATTCAAAATTTTTAATTCATCAGCCAAATTAAAAATTTTAGTATAAATTCAAATATTAATTGAATAGTTCAAATCTTCTAGGTTTTTTCATTCTAGGTTCTAGGATCTTCTAGGTTTTTTTTTTTTTTTTTTTTTTTGCTTTACAATTTTATTATCTGGAGACAGAAATTCAGCAACTTTGAAACCTTATATTATTGAGGATAATTCTCTTGATTTCTGAACTTTCTACTCAATTTATAAATCATAATATAAGATATCTATACTTTTTCATTGGATATAAAAGTCATAATACTTACCTAGAAATAATACATATATATATATATATATATATATATATATATATATGTGTGTGTGTGTGTGTGTGTACATTAAATTCAGTCATGAAAGATAAAGACATTCTTATTTTAAATAAGCACTCCCATTGAAGTAAAGTACATTTAGTACAATGATTCATATGAAAAGCTGTAACTTTTCCTTAATAGCAATTTAAAATGTAAATAGCAAAACTAAATAAAATGTTTCACAAATATCTAAAACAAGAGTCATTTACTAGAGAAATATTTAAAACTTACTAAATGCACTTTTGAAAGCATCTCCTCCAAATATTGGTTTTGTGTCAATATTCCCAAAAGTTTGGCCAAAGAAAGTATTAGTCAAAGGCTTCTCCTTGAATGAAAAAGAAAATGCAGAATTTTTAGAAGTCTCTTCACTTGAAGTTTTAGGTACAGCAGTGTTTCCAAATATTGGCTTGTCTTGTATTGAAGTTCCAAATTGAGATGAAAGAGAACCAGAGACAAAATTAGATTCTATTTTTGATGGTGTATCAACCTTGAATGAAAAACTTTTAAGTTTATCAGAAGGATTATCTGCGATATTTTTATCAGAATTAATTTTTATCACAGCATCATCAATAGCTTTCTTAAATTCTTGAGCTAGTTCAGCAGTTTTAAATCTGACAGCAAACAATTCAGGAGTTGCTTCATTTTCAGAGAAATCTGTAGCAGCCCATGTCAATGACTTTTCTCCTCGCCATTCAAATTTAATTTCTTTTGTGAGATAATGATTTAAGCAAACTTTCAATACCTGTAATATTATAACAAAGATGTTATAAATGCATACAACATTACAGAAAATACATTAATAAAATTTTTAAGGATTTATTCAAGAGAACTAACAATCAGAAAGATATCCATTAGAATATAGGTATCTATTGAAAGTCAATATGATAAATTTAAGTAGTTTTAATGAGAATTGCAGTTTTACTGCCAACTATTGGAAACATTCTTGCCTAAGGTAGATTAATTAATTTTATTAAGGCTCAACAGTCAGTTTTAGATAATAATAACTGACAAAAAAACTTTCAGTTTATAATATTATTCAAACTCAGAAACTGTTAAATAAAAGCCCAAGTGCTAACCATTCAGCTGCATTATGGCATGCCTCAGGTGAAAATAGAACTGATTAATTGAAGATCAGAGCATAAACAATTTGGCTGAAAGCTTAAAGGGGGGAAAGAGAAAGAAATGTTGAAGTTTATAAGAAGTTCTGCATTGAGATATGTTTTTGATATTTTATACTAAAATGTTTGATTATTACATAGCTTTAGAATGAAATCAGTGTCTTAACTCTAATGAAATAAAATCAAGTTTACATAATATGTATTTATTTATTTATTTATTTGTATTCCACTATATTAAAATTTATGTATTTACTGTAATTCTTGTTTAAAATGGAAAAAATAGAACTATTTTATCAACTTCAAGAGTTGAAATGTAACTAGTCAACATTAAGAACATTTTACTTGAAAAAACTATGTCTTAATAAGTATTTTAATATACTCCACTTGAAGTTAAAGTACATTTGTGAACCATCAAATAAGACAAAACAATTGATAAATTAATTATTAATCAAATCCACTGAATTGATCAATTAGCTATTGATTTTGTACATGCGTCATTCCAATAAGTGGTTGGTTGGGTTTTATGGCGCAAAGTCCAAAAAGGACAAGCTGCGCCAAAAGTAAAATTTTAATAAGAATTAATAAATATCAGACAAAACCCGAACTCAACATTAAAAATTTAAAAAACAAAAATTTTTGTATAATTTTAGTTTAAGATCAAAAGTATATATAAATGAGATTTAAATAAAATTAAGGAAACCAATTTCCCTTAAAAAGGGAAAAAGGTTTCGGTGGGGTGATTTCCCCACTAAATCATACATAGTTAAAAGGTCAGTTGTAAAATATTTAAAACGGTAAACGTTATAATCAGGACATGATATTAAAATATGATAAACAGTATATGGTACATCACACGTTTCACACCATGGATTCAATTCATTTAGAAACAAATGTCTGTGTGTGAAACGTGTGTGTGTCCGATACGAAGGCGAGTTAATCTAACATCTGCTCTTCGTATCCGTAAAACTGATGATGGGATGACGAATGGAAAAATGGCATGCAGTTTGTTTGTGACGTGCATACTCCATGACTCCTGCCAGAGAGAATTTACAAATCTTTTTACAACCCTTCTCATGTCGAAAAGAGGGACAAATGAATGAAGTAGAGACGATGCAGCTTTAGCAGCTGCATCTGCTTTTTCATTTCCCTCTAGACCTACATGACCTGGGATCCAACGGAAAATGATGTTATAACCCTTGCCAGCAAGGGAATCCAATGTTCTGAAAATCTTGGATACAATGGGATGACAATAATTTGAATTTTTCAACACTTCTAGTACACTCAAACTGTCAGTATACACGGAAATTTTATTAAAATTTCCTGTATTCACTAGCTGAAGAGCTTGATGAATGGTGGTAGCTTCAGCTGTAAAGATGGAGCAGGACGTATGAAGGCTGTAACCATAACTGGCATTAGCATAGAATATGCCACAGCCAACATGTCCTGCAGTTTTAGATCCATTTGTGAATACAGGCATGTAAGATGAATACTGACAGCGATGTGAAAAGAAAAGCTGTTGAAAAACCGTTGAGGTTGTGTCCGATTTTCTAAACTGAGCAAATGGATTAATAATGTTTATCTGTGAATCATACCAGGGTTGATGTGAATGTAAGTCCGTTTTAGTAAAACGGACATCATACAGGTCTGTTCAAAAGAGTTGAGCCTTAGTTCGAGTGAGAAAGGGTTGGATGCTATAAGAACGAACATCATATAATCTCTTCAAGGCAGGAGTATATACCAAGGATCGTAAAGGATGTTGAATGTCAGACATGACTTTAGCGTAATAATTGAGAGACAGCTGCATTCGTCTCAGGTCTACAGACAATTGTTGGCAAATTGCATAGAGACTCTGGACAGGTGATGTGCGGAATGCGCCTGAGCAGATTCTCAAAGCAGAGTGATGCACAGTGTCCAATCTGCATAAAACAGAAGTCCTAGCAGATCCATATACAATACTTCCGTTGTCAATAGGAGATAAAACGAGTGCTTGATAGACTCGAAGGAGTGACAAGCGATCAGCACTCCAAGATGTATTTGACAACACCCGGAGGATATAAAGCGATTACTCACACTTCTTCCGCAAATGTAAAACATGCAGAAGAAAGGTCAATTTTCGGTCAAATAAAACACCAAGAAATTTGATCTTGTTGACCACAGGTATTGTAGTGTTGTTCAGATGGATAATAGGATCATTGTGAAGGCTAATCTTCTTGCAAAAATGGTCACAGCAGCTCTTGCTAGGAGATATTGTAAAGCCATTCTCTGCACACCATGCAGCTATTTTATTAACAGATGTTTGTAGTTGTCTCTCAATTAATCGCATATTCGATCCTTGGCAAGATATTTGCAGGTCACCCACATACATAGTGCCATTAACAGAAGGTGAAAGGTGATGGAGAATGCTACTAATGTATAAATTAAAAAGTGAAACACTTAAAATGGAACCTTGAGGTACACCTTCATATTGAATAAAAGTATTGGATGTAGAAGTTCCAATACGTACTTTAAAATTACGGGAGCGTAGAAAGTTTTGTAGGAATATCAAGAGATTACCCCTAAAGCCAAAATCATATAATGTATGGAGAATTCCATATCGCCATGTACGGTCATATGCCTTCTTGATGTCTAATAAGTGGATTTCATTATTAACTCTTCAATAAAAATTTTCTTCATTACACATTCAATAGTTCTTTAAACAAAATATACTATAATAAGAATATGAAATATATTCACAAAAACGTCTCAAAGTATTAAATTACATTTAATAATTCCTACCCAATTTACACAACTTAACACAATCAAAATTTTATCCATACATATATATAGATATATTTTCCTTACTTGTTCACGACGCATTAATAAACGTATTTTCCTCGAGTTGTTATCAAGCAAAATTTTTAAATCTCCAATGCCACGTTCCTTCCATTCACCATCAATAAAGCGGAACAGTTTGGCTCTTTTGCAGAACAAAACACTTTCATTTTCTTCCCCTGTTTTAACATCCACCTAAAAGAAATATTGTTAATAACATTAAAGATACATTCATATTAATGAAATCAGTTTACATATAGAAGAAATTCTGTAATTATAACAGGCAATTTTAACATATGCCAAATAATTCTCTCCAATTCAACAAAAATCTTTTCTGAACTCTATATTTGAAACTTGCATGAGCTTTTTATTACTACAGTGGAAAATGGAAGTTGATATTAAATTTTTATCAATTTTACAGTTATTATATTATGTATGTTTTCTTTTATCATCAGAATATTAAATTACAACAATGTCGAAAAAATAACTTTTACATTATAAATATAATACAACTTTCTATTATATAATTTCACTAATCTGGATTTCTATATGGATATATCAATCAATACACATATAAAATGATATTATCTAGCAAATTAAAATTAGCAATTTTAGAAAATTTTCATAAATATTTCTGAAACAAAATTTAAGTCGATGCATAACTTTTAGCTATTCTTCATAATCATTTTCAAATTATATTTGTGAGTGCATCTTGTACCAACATATTTAAAGTTTATTTATATATATTCTAGGACATTAAGATGAGATTACAGTGTTTGCAGATTATTTTATGGTCATTTTTTTAACACTATATTCCTAAATTGATAAGCATCTAACCATTTAAAATGAATTCTGAAGAACTATAAATATCAATGCCCTGATATAGGAATCGAATCCACATTTGAACTGATGTCAACCATTTGGCTACTAGCTCAGAAATACTGAAGTGAATATATATTGTAACTTTTATATGTTGTAACATAATATAATATATTTTAATAACAAATTACTAATGTAATATAAATATTGAATAAATAGGACTCTTTTAATTGCTTAAAGAATGAATTAAAACTTGAAATTTCTCTCTCTCTCTCTCTCTGACACACACAGAAATACTAATTATAATTATACATAAATTATTTCTAATTCTTTGAATTTTTTCATTTAGCACCAGACTCTCGTAAGCAAAATATAAAAGTATGATTACAATAGAAAAGCAGGATGTCAGACATTTCAGAATAGGATAAGAATAAGGTCTGAACGTATTTCTCAAGAACCTTTCCAATTTATGTATGAAATTTTTCAATCAAATACAATTTTAAACTAAAAATGCAAAATGTTTAAGACTTCTGCAGAAACAAAAGTTGGAAACTACATTGTTTAAAAATAAACAGGTTTTCTAATTTAAAAAGCATTATCCTTTTTTTTTTTCTTTCTTTTCTTTTTTTTAAGTATGAGATTATTTTAGTTTATACAAAAATCACTTTTAATAAGCATTCACAATTAAAAGCTGACAGACAATTTAAATTACTTTAGAAATCTTCAAACTAATTTCATATTTCATTCTTACAACTTATACCATTATTTCATACATTAGAAATTTTAAGCTAAAAGGACTGTATTAACAAGCTTGAAAGTTTCATTTCAACAAGTGCGACATTTAAGCGATAGAAATGAAAAGGAATTACTAAATGTATTTCAAATACCATATTATTTCTCTCTATTTGTTACCCATTAAATATGATATTTAAGAAAATTTTCATTTTGTTTTCAAACATAAGAAAATAATATAACTTTTATAGAAATGTTAAATAAAGCATGTTTAAGTCACAAAAATAATATGAACCTCAATACTTATAAAAATCAATCAAGGAAGAGTAAAGTGTAATATGAATATCTGTAGATGATTTAAAAATAATAATAATTTTAAATTAGTTTAAAAAAAATAATTTAAAACTTACTTTTGGTGGCAATGGAATAACAGGTGTGAAATATATGTTGTCAGCATCAGATGATACAACTTCATCTTCATCAACATCAGATGGAGTTGCAGGCGAACGTGGTGATTTAGGAGTTTTTGTAGGGCTTCGAGGTCTAACACCACTAAAACTAAATTCATACTTTTGAGGACTTCCAAATCGAAACTCAACAGGTTCAGAATCTGATTTTTTTGGAGATGAAAAAGAGCTAAAATTAAAATTGGCTGCAGCAGAGGAACCAAAAACATAAGTAGGAGCAGCAGTTACAGGTGGAATAGAAAAGTTGGATTGCTCTTTAGTAGTTGCTTCTTGAATCATTCCTCCAAATACTGCAGGAGCATTGTTTGAAGAAGGAAGTGATGGTTTGAAGCCTATCACTTGGTCAGGTTTAGAAAGAGCTGATTGGCCAAATGTAAAAGTTGTAGATGGTTGAATAATAGACTTGGAACCAAACACAAATCCATTACCAAAAGTTGTTTTAGGAGTACCAAATGTAAATGTTGAAGTTTGTGAATTAGATGAAGAGTTAAACTGAAATTTGTTAAGAACATCATCTGTTTTGGTCACGGAAGGTACATCAGTTGAGCCAGGTTTAGGAGTTTCACAAGCTGCACATTTATTTACTTCTGGTCCATTATTAACCATACAACTTTCACAAACCCAAGACCCAGGTTTAGGCTTGAACATTTCAGATAAAGGTGCATTTTTTTCACTAACAGTTGATGAAACAGTTTGTTGCACGCTTGAAGTAGTTGGTTTAATAGAGCTACAAGACACACATTTAGAATCAAAAGATTCATTCCTTACATAACACGCAGAACATTCCCATGAATCAACAGCAGGTTTAAAAAGAACAGATAAGGGTTTTAAGCCAGCACTCTGAGTTGATTCCGAATCAGAGACAATGTTCTTCTTGGAAGTTGTGCAATAGACGCACGATGATTGATTTGAATTATATTTATGACATACAGTACATTGCCAAGAGTTTGAGGAAGGAGTTAAAAGCTTCTCGAAAGCATCCTTATTTCCCTGACATAAATCAACATTAGGGATTCCTTTTTCCAGTTGTAATTCTGCTTGACAGTTTTCAAAAACATTGAAAAATTGTTGAGCTATTTCTACAGTTTTAAATTTTGCAGCAAACTTTTCTTGAACCAAATCACCTTCAGAAAAATCCTGAGCAAACCAAACCCATGATCTATAATTACTGGCTAAGGGTGTAAGCTTCATCTCCGGAAGAATATAATGATTTGCACAAATTTTTAAAACTTGATCTCTACGCATTAAAATTCTATATTTCTGACTTTCTTTCAAATAAAGGATTTTGAGTTCACCAGTTCCTCGTTCTTTCCACTCTTTTGTTTCTGAATCATATCGAAATAGTTTAGCTCTTTCACAGAACTTCTTTTCCTCATTTTCCTCACCAGTTTTTAGATCAACAAGAGCTGGCAAAGGCACAACTGGTTTAAATTCTCGTGTTGGTATAAAATCTTCAGGTGCACCATCAGGGCTCTCAGGTTGGTCAGTTGCTATGGGAGAGAAAGATGAAGAAATTTTTTTCTCAGATGAAGTAGATTTAACATTTGTAAAGGCAGGACTATTAGGAACTGAAGGTTCATTAGTATTGAAGACAAAAGTTGGTTTCAAATTCTGTACCATTGATTGCATTTTCGACAAATTTGATTCTGTAGTTAAATTAGATGACTCGGCAGTTGAAGATGAGCTAGCAATAGAAAAAGTTGGTTGCTTTAATATAGAGCTACTAGAAAACTGACTAGATTTTGTTGTTTCCATATCGTTTACAGCAGATGAATTAAAGGGTTGATCAAATCTAGGTGAAGCAGTAAAAGGTTGAAAAGTAAATCCACCAAAGGGTTTTTGTTCAGGTGTTGACTTTACTTCACTCACTGGTGTCATATTGGTATTATTTTCAGATGATGAAGCAGTAAAAAGTGGAAAAGTAAATCCACCAAAGGGTTTTTGTTCAGGTGTTGATTTTACTTCACTCATTGGTTTCATATTGGTATTATTTTCAGATGATGGAGCAGTAAAAGGTTTAAAAGTAAATCCACTAAAGGGTTTTGGTTCGTGCGCTGATTTAACTTCACTCACTGGAGTCACATTGATATTACTTTCAGATGATGAAGAAACTGTAGGTTTATTTGTAGACACAGGTGAAGTAAAAGTAAAACCTGAAAAGGGACTAGTCTTAGGAGCATTAACTTTGGAAACTTGGGGACCATTTTTAGATTTTGTGGATACTACTAATATTTCTCTATCTTTAGCATCTGGATCTGCAGTTTCAAGAATAGTAGGAGTAGTTGAAAATGTAAAACCACCAAATATACTTTTTGGAGTGTCATTAGATTTATCAGAAGATTCTGAGGATTTATTAACAGTCTGAGAAGAAGGTGATGTTCCAAATTTAAACTGACTGGAACTTGAAGTCGGTGTTTTAAAACCAATATTTGTACCACAAGATGATGCAGGCGAAACTAAAGAAGACGAGGAAATCACAACATTTGTAGAAGCAACAGCAGAAACAAAGTCAGGTTTTTTGGTTTCACAAGCAGCACAGGATAGTTTATCAGGTGCATTACTAATATAACAAGTAGGACAACTCCATGAACCAGATTTTGGAAATAATTTAGCAGGAAATGATTTTTGTGAGTTGGTTGAAGTCACGGCTATCGGCTGAAGAGAACTTACTTCATTTGATTCATTTTCTTTAGCTATATTAATAGCTTTTTCAAATGCAACTTTAAAATTAAGAGCTAATTCGGGTGTTTTAAATCTAATACAAAACTGCTCAGGTTTTAGCTCTTCATCAGCAAAGTCTTGTGCAACCCAAGTCCATGCCCGATCTGAAGTTTTCAATGGCTTGATTTCCATATTAGATGTAATATAATGATTAGCACATACTTTATAGACCTGTGAATTAAATTTTATATTAATTAGAATTAGAAGTAAATCAAAACATTAAACAAAAATAGATTTTATTGTAATTATTACCAAAATTGAAATCACTTATTAAATTTTGTTTTCATTTGAATAACATTAACATTATAAATTCTGAATTTCATATTATAGTGATATGTAAACTGTGATTTTTAATTTAAAATACAAAAATAAGGTTAAAAACACTAAGTAAATTAAATATAGTACAGACAGTAATTTTAAAAAATTCAAATGTTTTGGGAAATTATTAAATTTAGTATTCTTTCTTATGGATATTTGACAAATATATATATATATATATATATATATATATATATATATATATATATAATATTATAACTAATTATAAAAAAAATTTCCTTAAAAAGAAAGTGACATAGATTTCATCATGTGGTAATGTAATCAATAGTAATATTCTTGGAATTTCTAGATATTAAATAGAATTAATTCTATTAGGGACTAAAACTGTAATGTTTGTTTTAATTATGGAAAAGAGAGGTTTATGGTGTTGAAAACATTATAAATGAAGGATATTTTGCACGCAAAATATATTGAAACAGCTATAGAATTGAAGGAGCATTCTAGAGACTCTTATAGTACAAGGTCTGACTCAAGTTGTTTACAGAATTTTTTTATGGCATAAAAAATTCAGACACTGTTGAAATACAATTAAGATGATGCCTAAGACTGTGTTATATTCCTGATTGTTTATTTTATTTAACTGAAGTCATTAAATAGTTATTACAATGCAATTACAATACAATGCAAAAAGTTAAATCATAATAAAGTGATGAAAATTAATAACAAAATAAAAATTATGACTGACAGACATGTTAATGAACTGAGCTGGCAATAACAGCTAACACTTCAAATGTGCTCATATTTTAGAGTCCTGCTTGAACACTTGGAAGGGAAAAAGCTATTAGCATGGCTAACATGATTGCTGATAGAAGTTTTTTGTAGTATGTTTTAATCACTGGATCTTTCACACACAACTATTATAGAAATTTCAGTGCTATTTCTCTACATTTATTTTTGTCAGCTCACACTTTTTTTTTATCTAGCATTTATTAAATGGTTTAGGTATATTTTTAAGTACAGAATACAATTTTGATTTAAAAAATTTAGTATATTCAGTTTAAAAATTTAGTATGTTCAGTCATAACTGAACAAAAATATCCCAGAGTAAATATCGAAAAGTAGTACTCTCTAGATAAATATTGATACTTTTTAAAATGTCAAAGAATGTTCATTCATACAGTAAAAGAATGTTATAAATTACAGTTCACAATAATATTTAATATACCTGATCTCTTCTCATTAGCAGACGCACTCGTTTACTACCATCATGGTATAAAATTTTTACTATTCCAGTTCCTCGTTCTTTCCATTCTTGATCTACAAATCTATACAATTTTGCTTTATCTTCAAAAAGTGCCTAAAATACATGTAAGCATTCAAAAATACAATTTTTATCATTTAAAAAAATAAATTATAAAAAATTCAATATATATATATATATATATATATATATATATATATATATATATA
>JAPDSC010088416.1:238967-251430 GCA_026290005.1 Latrodectus geometricus | reverse complement strand
ATATATATATATATATATATATATATATATATATATATATATATAAGTATGATAAAACTGTCACAACAAAATAAAATACTGACCATTTCATCCTCTTCGCCTGTTTCCACAACAACTTCTGCAGGTAAAGGAATTAAAGGCTTGAAATCTCCCATGACTTCTCTTTCTATATCATGTCCATCAATTTCTGGACTTCCAGCATTATCACTATCACATCTAGAGCGTTCAGTATTCAAATGTTCAGGAGTCTTTGAGATACCACTGAATATCGAAAGAGGCTGAGTAGTGCTTATTGAAGATGATGAAGTATATTGTACTGTTGAGCTTACAGAAACTGCATTAGCTGTTGGAGCTGAAAGAAGACTCTTTAAAGTTGATTGAGGAGCGACTACAGGAACAGTAGAAACAGGAGTTATAGATTGCGAAATAATATTAGAGCTAGAAACATAAGAAGCTTGTGGTGGTAAAGGTATTTGGAATGCATGGGGCACTCCAACTGGCTTTGTCCAAGGACCAGTAATTGGTAATCCAACACTAGATGTTGGGCATACAGGAGGAGGCTGCTGCAGGTTTATGGAAGGAGGCGGAGGAGGTAGTGTAACACTAGATGGAATATTAGACACATGACTTATTATAGAAGTTTGTGGTTTAACCACTGGAGAAGCTACATGAAAGTGAAATTGTGGAAGTTGTTGACCTTCACTAAATGGTAGGCTTTGACCAGAAGGATAAAATTGTGGCCTTTCAGGAACTGGAGCAGCTGGTAGGACAGCATGAGGAGCATATTGATAATTATAATGATTTAGTGGTGGTGGTGGACCAGGAGGTAAAGCAGGATTTACAACATAATTTAATGATGCAGCAGCATCTTGGACTAAACGTGAATTTTGATTATAATTGTAAGTTGGAGCTCGATAATCTTCATTTTCTTCATAATATTCCAAAAGGCTACTAGGATCAAAATTTTCGTAATCACCTTGAGCTTTTAGATATTGTTTTTTGTCACCGCTCTTAGAAGCATTTTTAGAATCAGTTATCTTTAATTCTTCTAATTGTTTCTATAAAATATAAAAAAGAACAATGAGAACATTCAAAAAGAAAATAACAATAAAAAAGAAAAAGACATAAAATATCAAAGAATAACAAGTAACTTAGAACAATCAGTTATAAAAATAAATACAATATAATACTCACAAAATTTCACTTCGCTTAAAATTTTGAAACATCCTATTTATTGAAATTAATTATTGGATTCATTGATGTTTAAAAAAGACTTTAACACTACTTAAAACCAGTAATTGTAAGACATTTATTCAGTTTTTTGAAATGCATGATTCATATATATATATATATATATATATATATATATATATATATATATATATATACATACATACATACATACATACATACATACAAGTATTCTAAATTGTAAATTATAGTATAAATTAAAATTTGTACTAATGCCAAATTCAAAACAAGGTTTTAACACAAAATGGGTTTTTTTTCTTTCAAGTTTGTCGTTACTTATGACACTTGGCTATTATTGTTTCTTGATTTCTATTATTGACTTGGCGAAGCCAAGTCCACCCTTTAGGGATCGGGTGTATGAAGTCAGAAAGATAGTCTTCCGTTTTTTAACAGAGCACCCTCACAAAAAGGTGGGAGTACGACTTTGGCTCATAAATGTTTGCACCATCTTGACCTTCTAATTTAGAGATTGAACGCAGAGAAGACCCATGGCCTGGATCCAAGCACCCCCCCCCAGAGGCATAAATTTGGAGCGAGAACATGGTGGACATTGCAACCATGACATATTTAATGCGGCCCAGTCACTATTAGTGAACACAACAAATTTTCGGCTAAGCTGGGATTCAAACTCACTACCTTCTGATAACGAGAATGACACCCAAACCAATCAGACCACTGCAGCCTTTTTTCAAATTTAATTATGAAGAAATATTATTCTAATAAATGATTCAATAGCAGACACTGAACTTAAAACTGACTCAATTTGAAGAAATAAATTAATGTCAAGTGATAGCTTACATGCTTTTAAAAAGTAGACACATTTATAAGTTTATGTTAATGAAGTTTTGCTTAATGAAAAAAAAATGTATTTAAGCAGTTAATAAAATCATTTATTTTTTTTAAATAATTCAGAGAACAATAGCTGAAAATCTTTTAAATTTAAGAATTTTCTATGGAACAATTTATTTCTCTGAAATAATTCACTTACAAGTATAGCATGCTTCCTTAACTAATAATGATATCAATGTTTTATTCCATTCAACCATAGTAAATTTATCAAAATGTTTAAACATTTTATTGAAAAGATCTATACACAAATAATATTTACAGAAATCAAAATAACAATTTAATAAAAAATAAATAAATGAATAAAAAATTAAAGATATATAAATATTAAAAAACCTAATTTTTTTTCTAACTTTCAATATGAAATAAAACCATTCTATATGATATATAATAGCAAGAGAAGCTATTAAGATGACATTTTAACACATCACATAAAATGTTTCTATTAAATTCTACTAAACTGTAAAATTAAATTATCAATAAAGTGTTATATCAACATAAAATGTAATTGAAATAGAAGGTAATTGAAATTATTTAATATTTACAAGTGCAGAATACCTCACAAAAATACAAATATAAAATACTAAATGGAGTTCTTAAGAACTAAACAAAGTAAATGCCAATAAACAAATTAACTGATTGTATATATGAAACAGTGAAATAAGAATTGTGAAATATCAAGACTATTTTTATTTTATTCGTTTTATAGTACTAAAGAAATTACCTTTCAGCAATAAAGCAAAACATTAATAGTAATCATTAATAAATAGGAAAACTCAGTGAATTGGATAACCCAGAAAAAATGAATACTTTGAAAAAGAATGCAGATTATGTTCTTAAAGTTATAAAAAAAAAAAGAACTAAAATTACTTTAAAGCTAAAAACTAAGATAAATTAGGACTGGAAAATCTCTTACTTTTGAATTTTTAGCATAACAGAAATTATCATAAGAATGTGTATCAAAAAAATTTAAAGGCTCAAAGCAGCAACTTTTTTTTTTAACCCATACAGGTTAAAAATTAAACTGCATAATATATATATTAATTTGTCTATTTAAAAGACTTAGAAGACGGATTACAAAAAAATATTTGTGCATTACATGACTTCATAATCAATTGATAAAATACTATTTCTGTTAAGTAAATTCACTTTTACAAATTTATGAAATTTACAATAATTCAAACATAATTAAAAACATCACTACCAAATTATAGCATATCACAAAAATATTAATATAAATTTCAGACATTCAAATGAGCTTTTAATATTCTTACCTTTAATTCTGTAAGAACTTCATTATTCCGCTGTAATGTCTCTACAATGATTTTATTAGTTTCAACAAATGACTTATTTTGTTCCAAAATTGTTTTCATAACAGTTTCCTGGTTTAATGCAAGGGATCTTATTTGAGCATCCAATCTTTCAGGACTTGGCTCAAAATGCTGAAAAATAAAATTTTGAAATTCTGTATTACAATACTTACCAATGGAATAAATTGCTTAAATGCATTTTTTTTTTATATATATAAATTGCAGAAAAATTACTTTTTAATAACATTGGTATATAATACTTTTACAATGGAAAGTAGAAGTTATAACTTCTATAAATACTTTATCAGTTTATAAAGATTATCTTAATCAAATTAGTTGTGAAGATGTCTTAAATATTAATTTTAGTGGTGATTATACAATTTACATTTTATTATTGTTATGATTATTTATAAAAGTTTATTTCCCTTTAATTATAATAAATATTAGATTTAAAATTCAGTGGCTTTATTAAAATTATTTAAAATTCTAATATGGGAATAGAACATTCAAACAGTCAAACAGAAACCCAGAATGCTATCCATTTGGCTGTCAGCATGGCTTTTCACATACAATTAAAAATAAATTTGAAATATATACATTTTATGTTCAAAAGTATGTGGATATACTAGTTCTAGAATCAAAGATTACTGAGAAACATATTTATGTCAGTTTCCAACTGCAAGAAACTGAGTCTTTCTCAATAACTGTTATTTTGAAATTGATTTCAAGATGACAGTAATGACGAGAAAGAGTCTTGTTTTTAATATGTAACCAAATATTATTTTATATGTCAATAATGTTAAAAGGGAATTTAACTATGAAGATGAAATTTACACTCAGCAATTCCATTGATTTCTTATTCATTCTAGTAAACTATACCATTAGATTAAGTATCTAGGAAATGGCCATTTTAGTTTGTAAATCACAAATGTTTAAATTTCAATTATATAAATTTAGATAATAGAAATAATAGATTTAGAACCTTTATCTTGAATGAAAAATAAACCTTTCCTTAAATTTCGCCAAAAATAGGAAAGTAGCGTTATTCAAGTTGCTTAACCAAGGCACTTGTCTGAGGTTCAATCTTTGGGTTGGGCAAGGTTGTGACTAAGCCTCTCATCCGTTCAGTGAGTTGATCAAGCTAGTTACCAAGAATGTTTGGGAGCTAAACACTGGAGGTTTCTCATTAGACTGAACACTTAACGGGGACATATGCTTTGAACCCCAGGGCCCTTGGTCATGAAAACAAATATAAGGACTGTAGGCCTTGACCCATGTTCAAAAACTTAATTTCTTGATACAATCTCAAAAATTCTAAAGATTTTTTTTGTCAACATTTTTTTAAGATAAATTTCATACAAAAAGCAATTACTTCGTGAAAACGAAATTAATTTAATTTCATTGTAGATAACTTCATTTTTCAAAGCAAAAATATTTAATACTGTAATGTTTGTTTAAAGGTTCAAATAGTAATCAGAATTTTAATACTGAAACTAAAGAAAATTATTTTTTAAAATATCCTTTTTCGCATTATCAAGATCAATCTCATTGAATTTATTTTAAGTAATTTGATTCAAAGTTCAACTTTTGAAGCTCCTAGAAATTTGTGTTATGATACATAATTATAATAGTGAATTACTTTTCTTTTAAATATTCTTTTCTCAATACTTCTTCATAATATTAATATGAAGAATTTTTCAAAGACAAATCTCACGGAATCTGATAATAAAAGAGTAGAGTAACCAAAATATGGGTGCAAATATTTATAAAGTTTATTTTCATACTTATGAAATTTTAATTATTCTCACAAGAATCAGTAATTTGTGGATGAATGAAATAGATATATAAAAGGATAAACTATATTAGACTTACTTTAGGATATTCTTCTTTACAATATTGTAATTTCGTTTTTGTATGCATAAATTTAGAAGATGGTTTTGGTGTACTGTGTAAACTTGATTTGAAGCTCCCTGGAGTACCATAAACAGAATTACTTAATGCAGGACTTGCTTCATAAAAATCTACTTCATCTGCATCTTCATTATTTCCATTACCTAACAAAATAGAAGCAACTGCATTTAGGTATAAATTTGATAAAATAATTAAATTACATTATAACTGTCTAAATAACAGTAAGAAAATAACACTTTAATAAAAGAACAAACTGTTTGCATTAAAGAGGACAATTTTAGAAAAACGAGTAACAAATGATTTGTTGCAATATTTGCTACACAAACCTATTATTCTTTTGAAAATCAATCAAAATTAACTTAACTAGAAATACTTCCACTGTAACATTAATTCTTGTGGAGAATTGTAATTTCCTGCAGCTATTCTGTACAAAATGTGAAATAGATGCAAGATAATCTATGGCAAACTTTTTTTTTCAGATTATGAAATTTAAAATACTATTATTTACTTTTATTAAAACTATTATTCATATTATATACTACTCAATATTGAGTTTTCAATACTGAGGAATGGAATAAATAATCCTAAATAAAATAATGATTTCATACATTTGTCATATTGTTTTTAGCCACATGAATTTAAAGTAGATTGTAATAATAGCATGTTGAGTTTAATGAAGCACATTTCTAAAAAAACTACGGAAATGAATTGTAGAATGCTAATTTTATATTCTAAATGATATTTTATGAATTTGATTAAAGCTAACCTTGTGGACACAGCATTGATTATGGAAAGATCTCAACAAGTCAAATGACACTTTTTCTGATTGATAATGAGAATATCTTTAGGGATAACAACTTCTGAGAGTAATGAGGTAACACAAAGAATAAGATAAAAAAAAATTAAAGCAGTGGGATGCGTTTTGCAACAAAGAGCACAAGAAATAACTGAAGTAATGATTAATGTCCTAATAAATTATTGAATGAATGCATTATATCAATGAAAAGCAGAAGCAAAATATTTATAGCAGATTTTTCAAACAAACATTAATAAAACATTAAAAGATGAGCAGCAATTTAAAATATTTGCTTTTAGATTGAATAATTCAGTTTAAATTTTGATTTTTTTTTTTTTTTTTTTAATAAAAACCCTACTGCTTTAGTTTACATATATTGTTGGAGCAGCATGCATGGTTTCTAACTCCAAGATTTACACATGTTGTGAAACAACAATTTGGATTTTATATGAACCAAAATAGAAAGCTGAAGGTAAGTAAAGATTATCTATATGACCAGAAAATCTGACTACCACTTACGTAATCAAGCAAGGTTCAGCTCGCAACAGTTTTATCTTAAAATATTTTTAGCTTGTGGTGATCTATTTTATGCAAATCTGCTGCAGAAGCAGAGAATGGATAAAGAAGTCTGACTTTCCTCTCACTAATATAAAAAAACTCGGATTGATGATACAGTACCTTAGATTGATATTTTTTTAAATCTTTCATATATTTATATTAAATCTAATTAAGGTTAAAAGGACGAATAAGTAAAAAATGTATTAAATACATTTTTTAAAAATATTTAACCAGTCAATTTCCTTACTTCATAATACACACACATTAAATTTTACATCCAATATATCACTTAACAGCAGATTGCATATATCATAAAAATTAATGATGTTTGGGCTTTTTTTTTCACAATTCCTACATTTTACCTTAATGATATATGCTTTGTAGTTCCCTATTCTATGTAAGAGAAACACCAATTTATCAATTAAAAATCATTGCAACTATCATGAATGCATGAATTTTTATTAAAATATTTATGATATTTAAATTCATTCTTAAATACAAAAATGCTTGGACTAAAAATATTCTGAATTTTGTAATTCTAAAAAAATTTTAACTTCTACTACAATAAAAAAATTTATTGTAAGTAAAATAAGAGAAATTATAAAAATAAAATATTGAATAAAAATAAATTGTGATATAAAATTTTGCTATGTTTACTATACTTTTTCTTATAATAATTTCTATCTATCTATCTATCTATCTATATATATATATAAAGAAAAAATATATAATATATAAAGAAAAAATTTTAAAATTAATATTGATATTTAAAAAATTAGAATTCCCCTTCATAATTTCCCAACCATAGATTATGCATGCTTAGAAATTAATAAAAAATGTGCTCACCTTTATAAAATTTAGAGTAGGAAAATAATTACAAATTATTGCTGGATATGTGGATCATAGCTTATTATAACTTATTTTAACATTCTCTTTTGATTTATTTGATTCAGAAATAAAACTTACAAAGAGTATAGTTAAGTATTCTTTCAATATGATATATGTAATCCTAAAATAATTCTAGGAAAAAATATACTAACAAGATGAATTTATGACACCCAATTCATTTTCAACATCTTCCAAAACAATATGAATTTCCCTGTTTAGAGGATGACTTTTATCATCCTTTATACGATCCATTGTTTCATGTATTGCCCTTTGAGCTTTAGTCAAAAACATGGACCTTGTATTTGGGCAATCTTCTTGAGCAGCAAATCTTTTGAGAGTCTAAAAATTGAATAAAAAAATGTTTAATTAACTAGAAAATATTCAAAGTTTTCACTTTATATTTAAACTATTTCAGTTTATTAAAAATTGTGTATTTTCGTAACACATTTTACATTTTTAGAACCTTATCTTAAATAATTTTAATATCATTTAATGATTAATTTTATTAATTAATCTGCTAAAAGAAGTGCATATATGTAATAAAACTGAATTATTATGTATATGTATTCATATCTTAGCCAATAAATTAGAAAACAAACTTAGAAATATATTATTTCCATACAAGCTAAATTCAATGACAATACTTTACAATTTAAGAAAAGTTGCAACTATATTGTCAATGTTTTCAAAACTTGTTTCTGCTACTTTTCAAAATCTAATTTTATTTTAAAAATACAAATTTTATTTAAAAAAATTTTTTTTCTTATCAATATATGAACAGGAATTTAACTAAGAACTCAATTGTATACCTTAAACAGTTTCGAAGTATATGAATTTATTTTGCAAAGGAAATCTCTAATTTCAGTTTTATTAACCCCATAACCAGCTAACCCGAGTTAAGTCGGACAAAAAATTCAATGTGTTTACCGGCTATATATCCCGAGCCCCATGGTAGGGGCAACTGGCTTCACTGCAATGCTTTAAGTTCAACCCCCATAATTGATGGATTGCTGTGAAATCGCGATTTGGGAACTCACTTACTGAATGGTTACAGTTGATTTAACTAATGTGAGCATAAATCGAAAGAGCCAAGAGAATTTTCAGAATCTTTTGCTCAAAGAAGATACAGCTTTATTACTACGTTTTATTTTTCTATATTTATTCTTGGTCTAGATATTCACAGTTAAAGACTGTGTAATTATTGCAATTTATAAGCAATGTCATAAAACTTATTTTCACTTTTTCGATCAAATTAATTTTCAAATTATTAATATTTCTTAGTTTCTGTGCATAATATTACATCTGATAAGTTGTAAACTTGGTAGTGTAAAAATATGTGACTTCGCGACAAGATTAAAATATAAGGAATCTATATTATTTAATTTGTTCAAAAATATGAAATTTTAAGAAGTTAGAAAATTTTTATTAAAATTAGATTGATTAAAAAAAGTAATAAATTGGTTTTTTCTTTCTTTTTTAACTCTATAAGTGAATTTAGTATTTCAAACACATCTGCAATGATTTTTTTTTTACATAGTTCTTTTATAATTACATTTTATTAAAATAAGATTATATATTTTGCTCTATGAATCCCTCATGATCTCTCGGGTTTTAATTTCCTATTATACCTAATTTCAATTCAAAAAATGATTAATTTATTAGTAGAATAATCATTTTAAATGCTTAGATATTTTCATAAATGATCGACAGAAATTTAAAATCTTATTTTTTAAAAATAGGTTTTTATGTAAATAAAACAAAAAAGCTTACATATTTTGAACATTAAAAACTAGCATTGTAAAATTTACTATTCTCTCATACTTGATTTTAAAGAGAATGATTAAACTTTAAACATATAAAATTTTAACATTCAAAATTAATTAGTATATTTAAATTTTTCTTCATAATGAAATTATTTTCCTAGAAAAATAATATTTATGGAATTATTTAATATACATATACTTTTATAAGAAAATGGGAATAAAGTATTGGCATGATGCATACATTTACTGAAGACATTTACAATTATAAATGAAGATATTTGCAAATTCACGTTTTAATTATACCTTCCAGCTTTATTATTTATTATAATTATAATAACCAATTAAAAATATGAAAATAAAAAGAGAGATATAAAACAGTTAAAACAAATTTTAACATAATGAAATTAATTTTATTTCTATATTGTAATATCTTAATAATTTTTGTTTGGAATCAAATACTTTGATTTAAAAAATACAGTTTTAAAACAATATTAATTTTACCATTTTTTAGGGGGATCATAATTTTTTCTTCTATTTTCATTATTTTTTCTTCTGTGAAATGAAGATAATTTGTAAACTATCAATCAAAGTATAAAACTATTTAGATGCCAAATTTTAGAATATAAATTTAACTTTTCAAATTTAAGATAAAATATGAAATCCTTTTTTACTGATTAAAATTGCATTTAAATATTTTTATGTAGATGTTTTATTGTTTATGCAGAATTTCTGATAGCAAATAAAATCTTTAAAATAAATCATGTGCATTATATTTTTTGGACACTCTCTTGTAATCTTTCTCTAAATTTACCACTTGTAATCATTTTCATTTTAAAACATTTATAGTCCAGTGAACGGAAAATATCTGATGCTTAACTAATTTGAATATGTGATATATTCTATATGTAATTATTAGAATACTATTGTAAATAATAGAGTTAAAGATTCCCTGTTTATATTTTTGCTTTCTTTCTCCCTTCGAAAAACAAATTTTCATTAGACTCAAACTGTTTTTAATATTTGTGCAAAAAAATTTAAGAAGTATATTAAAAGATATATAATAACAGCATGGATTCTTGTACAGAACAAAATTTTTTTTATAATTAGAAACAGAAATCATTTGGTGACAGGAATTAAATATGAAAAATTTACATTCACAAAATTTTTCACCAAAAATTCAACTGAAGTTAATAACATACTCTGAAGTTTATTGTTAGGCAATTAAATTAGCTTTTTATATTTTTAAGATTATTAAAATATGCAATATTGTCGATATTCTTCAGTTTGTACGTTATAAAACAGAACCATTTCTTTTAATGATTTTAAAAATTATTGGACGATCTGCAATGAGTAAAAGCAAATAATAATTAGACAGCAAATTAACTACTTATAACAGCTATTTAAAATTATCACAAGTATAACCATCAGAGAAACTACAAAAATATTTGTTTTATTTTACACTTTATTCAAAATAAATTAAATTTCCTGAAAATAATTTTCAAAATAATATAATAAAATTCATATTTAATGTAATAAAAAGAAATAGCGACATGTCGACATTTTTGAGAAGAACATAAACTAATAGCACATTGTGGTTAATTCATCTGACAGCAATTGATGGACTTCCTGGCTGTAAGTCATTAAAATGTGTGATTACTGTGAGGTGGTCTAGGATAAAGCGAAAATACGTCCCATCAAGAATTAGAGGCTTTTGTATACTTGACAAGCACTAAAGGGGGGAAAAACTTGCATTGCAGTGAAATCCAAAACTATGTTGCCACCAAGAAGCAAAAATGAAGCACTTTCTTCACCAAGCCTCAGACAGTTAAGGGGTTAACATTTCCCAAGCACAACAAATCCATTAATAAAACATTAATGACAAGAGCAGTCAAAATTACCTAAAATTATTTCAGTTTTAAATCAAGAAAATTATTTAAATTTTATACGAAAATAGAAAATTCTTTGAGAAGAAACAAGACAGAAGAAAACTGATAACTCAAATAAAGCAAGAATTGCATAAAATTCTATAGGGTGAAGAAAATATTTGTAAATATACAAGAGGATTGTAGAAGATTTTTTTAAAAATAGAATAAAAAAGTATATAGAAAAAGGAACAAACATTGAATACTTTTTTTATCAATATAGTTAAGATGGCTTTATTTTAAACTCAGCCAGAATTATTGAAAAGCTATATAAAATTAGTTTATTCGTATAAATTGCTTAGACATTATTTGCTTTTAAGTTTTTTTTTTTAAAAAAAAAACATTTTTAAAATTTAAAAAACAAACATACTAATGCCAAATAGAAAGAACCATATGGAGAAGTTAATGTTGATAACAATTCAGCTGCTTCATTTAGCTTCTCCGACTCCATTAATTGAACAGCAATGTAGAGTTGTCCATCTTCTTGGATAGTTTGGATTTCATTTTTTGATAAAGTTTCATCAAAGCCAATAAACATTCGCTCTTTTGGGATTTTGATACTGCCATTTAATGTAAGCTTTTCTAACATGCCTAAAGCAATATTCCAATAATGAGTTGCTCTTGATTGTAGTGAAGTAATATTTTCTGGTAATATTTTCTTTTTGTTTTCAGTACCATTTTCTTTATCCTGAAATTAAAGATATAATGAAATAAGAAGAAAATAAATAAATGTATTACATAAAACAAATTAGTGTGAAATAGTCATACAATATTAAATAGAGAGCACATGATATAATAGAAAACACAAGTTATTGAGATACTTTTGGAAATGATAAATGGTAAGAAATTAGCATTTAAAAATAAAATATGCTTAGCATAAAAATGTATTCTTTAATTGTTACTGTTACACAATGAATCAATACTTATAGACAAATGATGATATAAAACAATTCAAAAGCTGCAAATGAAGGGCTAAAACAATTCAAGAAAAGGATAGAAATTTTGTAGGTACATCTTTAAAAAACTTTGTTTACTATCCATATACTTTGTCTTTGCAATGTCTATAAAATAGGTCCATGAACAAAATATCAGAACAAAAAGGAAAGGATCATTAAAATTTTAATGTAATTATATAAACACTATATATATATATATATATATATATATATATATATATATATATATATATATATATATATATATATATATATATATATA